>JAXRKP010000615.1:154649-257459 GCA_037039925.1 Doris montereyensis | reverse complement strand
GCTATTTGATGCCTGCTGGTTTATGCGTCTAACGGAAATTCCCGTTGCCCGCTCTCCTGCGCCGTCGCATGGTTAACACACAACGCCTTTCTCTTCTTAATAGTTGCTATTATTTTCTAATTAAGTTTTCTTTTGCACGCTTTCTTCGCGTTTCGTTCTTTCTTTTATGTTTGCCAGCACGTTCTAGCGCACGCGCAAACACAAGTGCATCTTTGTCGCTGCCTCATGTCTGTCTGTCTGTCTCTCTGTCTCTGTCTCTGTCTGTCTGTCTGTCTGTCTGTCTGTCTCTGTCTGCTGTCTGTCTGTCTGTCTGTCTGTCTGTCTTTTTCTTTTTTCCCCTCCCACCCCCTCTGCGTGTGTTTCTTTCCCTGTTTGTCTTTGTGTTTGTATCTGGCCGTTTCTCTTTCTGTCTGTCTGTCTGCCTGATTCTCTCTCTCTCTCTCTCTCTCTCTCTCTCTCTCTCTCTCTCTCTCTCTCTCTCTCTCTCTCTCTCTCTCTCTCTCTCTCTCTCTCTCTCTCTCTCTCTCTCTTCCTCTCTCTCTCTCTCTCTTCTCTCTCCTCTCTCTCTCTCTCCCCCTCTCTCTCTCCCCTCTCTCTCTCCCTCTCTCTCCTCCCATACACTTTCTGAATAAGAAACATTCCATCAGAGACATCAGACCCTAAAAATACGACAAAATGTAGAACAATGTAAGACCATTATTTCGTATGGTGTATTTTCTTTATCAGTAAGAAAACACGGAACTCCAGACAATCGTCCCTTTTCTCCCCCAAGTACTCGCTTAACTAGTAGTAGATCTAGATTCTGATCGTGTTTCACTCACTCTAGATTCTTGGTCTCGCGAGATCTCGTGCCCATAATATCCCGTTCTGTCGTCTGCTATTCCATAATATTTTGACGTCACCCAAGTCCCTTTGTTAGACGAGCTGTCGGTTGCAGAATCAGGCGCCAAGTTCACCGGAACCCGATACTCCCCCCTCTAACCGGCGTGTTGAGAGGCGACTGGCTAATCGGCAAACTGAGATCGTTAGCTAACTGGATATCTAACTGTTTCTGCTAACGGCACCAGTTGAATGTCCGCTGATGCTGCGCGTGGTATCGCGTAACCAGCAAAACCTGGTCTCGATATTTCTCTGGGAATGCAGATCTTGAAGACGCTGTGGAATTGCGTTAGCGTAATGCAATTTTGTTTTGTAACTGAAGAAGAGGATGGAGAAGAGGAAGAACGAGGAGAAGAAAAGAAGAAGAAGAAGAATAGGATGATGATGATAATGATGAAGAGAAAGAGTTGTTCTGGTTCTCGAATCCTTAGACAAAGGTTCTTTTTGGGAACGTAGACTTGGAAAGGCCTGTAGGGAGAGAGGTGTTGGGGTTTGAGGGAATAGAGAGAGAGTGAGTGAGAGAGAGAGAGAGAGAGAGAGAGAGAGAGAGAGAGAGAGAGAGAGAGAGAGACCGAGAGAGAGAGAGAGAGAGAGAGAGAGACCGAGAGAGAGACTGAGGAGAGACTAAAGTATGGCGAGAGACAAGAGAGAAATGGAGGGCGGAGCAACCTAGATCTTTACCTAAATCTAAATTGGCGAACTGGAACCTCCTGTGCTTGCTGACTTGTGCCCCGTTGGTGCAAGTGGCCGCATGAATGCGAGACCGTGCCAGATAATTAGATATTTACGATAATAATCTGTTATTATGCCTAGGTTGAAGGCCCGGTAATGGATTCCCGAACTCCCACGGTGAAGGAAGAAGTCCTTCGATGAGACATGATACCCGACACGTGATAGGCCGTACTGTAAACTTATTATTATTGTCTTTGGGTTTTCTGGAACTAGATTGTCAGATACTCGACACATGATAGGCCGGACTGTAAACTGACTATTATTGTCTTTCGGTTTTCTGAAACTGTCGACTGTCAGATGAAGCATCGGCGGGTACCCTGCTGTTGTATGTGTTCTGTTGTGCGCGATTATTATTTGTCTCTGTTTTAAATGCGATACAAAAACCAGGGATGTCATTGCTGTGTGTGTGTGTGGGGGTGGGGGTAAACTTGAGTGGTTGATGTTAGCGTGCGTTTGAAAGATACAAAGTGAGGTGGTGGCGAGGGCGACTGTGTGTGAGGGTAGGGGGAAGAAGGAGGAGGGAGAGAGAGAGAGAGAGAGAGAGAGAGAGAGAGAGAGAGAGAGAGAGGGGGAGGAGAAGGAGAGGAGAGAGAGAGAGAGAAGAAGAAGAAGAAGAAGAAGAAGAAGAAGAAGAAGAAGAAGAAGGAAGGATGAAGTAGAAAGACAGAGAGTTGTAGTAGTTATGCTTGTGTTACAATGTTTTGTGTGGTGTTACAACCTGCATTTTATTTTTCTATGACCATGTAATTTTGTTTCGGTTTTTTTTTTATATTAACATTTCTGTGCCTTTTGGCATGTTGAATGACCTAAATTACGCTACAAACGACAGTTGTAGTGAATAAATACGAAACAGGAAGAATGGCATGGAGATACGACGTACATTCATAACATGTGAACAGGCACATATATATATAAGCAGACAGATAGATTAATGAATGGAAGAATGAATAGATGAGATTGAGAGATGGGTGAATAACAATTTTTTTTTAAAGATTAGAGTGAATTGAAAGGGAAGAGAAAAAAAGGAGAGTTTGACTGGGTCATAACTAAATCAACTGTAAGACAGAAAGAGAGGAGAGAGGGTAATAGGTCGTTGCCTTCCTGTCAGTCTTTCTCTCCAAGCACTCTTGGGTACCACAACACCCGATTTGCTCGAAATGATTTTTGGAACGCTGGTGCAGAATTCTGGTCTGTATAATATTATTATGTAAACCAAGAGGAGAGAGAGATAGATTTGGGAGACAGAGCAGCCGCAGATCTATCTAGCCAGTGTTAAACGAAAGTCCATAGTCGTCGAGTTTGGTGTGGGGTTGGGTTTTGTTTGGCTGTAAGAAAAGAAGAGAAGAAAAGAGAAGAACAGAAGAGACACATAAAAAAAGCCATTACCCAATATTTAGGTCAAAATGTAGCCCTCACTTTAATGTCTATACATGTGATATGGTAAACTTGTTAAGGTTTCAGAACGTGGGTTGTACTAAATGATGATGATGAATGAATCGGGAACCAGGCTTTGCCTTGTGTCAACTATTTCTGGTGGGTTTCCTTTTCTTCTCCTTTTTTCTTTCTTTTCTTTTTTTTTTTCCTTTGACGTTACCGTTCTTATAAATTCTTCTCTGTGTGGAAGGTTGATGGTTCTTGCAATTGGAATCGCAGTCGTTAGAACAATGCTTCCCCCAAACACCCCTCTACACACACACACACACACACACACACAAAACAAATCGTTGTGACCTGAATAGTTCGAATTATTCTCTTTTGTTGTAAACGGGTATACGATCTGGGAAGTGAAAGAGAGAGAGAGAGAGAGAGAGAGAGAGAGAGAGAGAGAGAGAGAGAGAGAGAGAGAGAGAGAGAGAGAGAGAGAGAGAGAGAGAGGGAGGGAGAGGGAGGGAGGGAGGGAGGAAGGAAGAGAGAGAGAGAGATGATAGATAGATAATAGATAGATAGATAGATAGATAGATAGATAGATAGACAGACAGACAGACAGAGGAGGCAAGCAGGCAGACAGAGTCAGTCAAATAGGCAGGCAAGCAGACAGACCAAGATAGACAAGCAGGTAAGTAGACAGACAGACAAGCAGACAGACAAAGATTAGACTTAGATAGCACAAGCCAAGTCAGCACCACCCATACTCTCACCGTCTGTTAGTGTGTATCTAGCTACTGTGAACACACAGCCTTAGTTATATCCCTTCGGCGAATATTTGTGTCTTTGTGTTGGTGTAATGCGAGCCTGTGACAAGATCTCGCCAATTTCATACTTACTGTTACGAGGTGAACTTCAGTGAAATATCAATTCGCTCTCGTTAATTTTATGACCAACTATTATCTTATCAACTTTGATCGAACAGTAAAAGATGGTTGTGTGGTGAGTTTTTGTGCTTCGTTGTGAATGCGAGAGAGAGAGAGAGAGAGAGAGAGAGAGAGAGAGAGAGAGAGAGAGAGAGAGAGAGAGAGAGAGAGAGAGAGAGAGACAGACAGAGACAGACAGACAGACAGACAGACAGACAGACAGACAGACAGACGAATTGAAAAACAAGGAAACAGGCACACAGAGAAAAAGACAGACAGACGAGACAAGCATACAAAAATGTAACGAGATAGACAAAAAAAAAACATCCGGACATAATAATATACTCGGCAAACAAATATGTTGGTGAAACACAGTGAAAACGAGACGAGGAAACAGGGATGGGGCTGGGTTACCCGTATAGTAGACAATAAGAACTAACAAGCGTGTTTTGAAGTGGGATATGTTTGTTTTTTTCTGCTTTCTTTTCACGCCTCTGTCCTCACACTGTACACCGTACAGTTAGTGTAGCATGATAATGGGAGTCTGGCTGTCATGCCAAAGATGGATGGCTCATAACACAGGAAGTGACGTCGTTCTCAGACATTAATCATGGCCTGTCATGACGTCCATGGCTAGGATCAAGATGTCCGAACCCACGTAGTGTCTTCATAGGTTGGGCGCTCAGACTAACTAACAAACGAGGCTTTTGTCTTATATCCATGGTCATCACTGTCTTTTCCTCTTCTTCTTCTTCTTCTTCTTCTTCTTCTTCTTCTTCTTCTTCTTCTTCTTTCTTCTTCTTCTTCTTCTTCTTTTTCTTCTTCTTTTCTTGTTCTCCTTCTTGTCTGCTTCTTTTCTCCTTGTCTTTCTTTTTCTTCTTCTTGTTCTTGTTCTTGTTCTCGTTCTTTTTCTCGTCCTTCTTGTTCTCGTTCTTCTTGTTCTTGTTCTTGTTGTTCTTCTCCTTCTTGTTCTTCTCCTTTTTCTTCTTCTTCTTCTCATTATTCTCCTTCTTGTCCTACTGTTTCTCCCCCTCTTCTCTGTCTATCTGTCCGTCTGTTTGTCTGTTTCTCTCTCTCCTGCTTCTCTCTCTCTCTCTCTCTCTCTCTCTACTCTTTCTCCCCTTTCTCTCTGTCTCTCTCTCTCTCTCTCTCTCTCTCTCTCTCTCTCTCTCTCTCTCTCTCTCTCTCTCTCTCTCTCTCTCTCTCTCTCTCTCTCTCTCTCTCTCTCTCTCTCTCTCTCTCTCTCTCTCTCTCTCTCTCTCTCTCTCTCTCTCTCTCTCTCTCTCTCTCTCTCTCTCTCCAGTTTGCTTGTGAGCAGTTATCGGGACTCACTTGTGGGGCCTTCTACTTTCCGGACATCCATTTACATATTTTTGTCTGCCACTTTGCATTCACCCTGTGATTACCACCGCATTTGGGGACATTATTGAATTCGAATAACAGAAACAAACAAAACGCACGCACACACACATACACACACACACAGGCACAGACACACTAATAAACACCATCATCATGCCCTTGATGTCTTCCCCACAGGCCCTGGCTCTCCCCACCGCCGCCTGGTCTGCTACTGCCGCCTGTACGAGGTTCACAACCCCAACAAGAAGGAAGATCGGCCTGCACCAGCGTGAGGTCTTCCTCTTCAACGATTTGCTGCTGGTCAGTTCTTGTGTTGTTGCTGTTTTGTTTTTTTCTAATTCTTATTATTGTTATTACACAATTTATGTGTTATTCTTTTTATTTTCACACCATTTATGTATTCTTGTTGTTATTGTTGGCTCTTTCGTTTTCAGTGTCGTCGTGCATATTATTCCGTAGGTTAAAGTTGCCAGTCTTCTCATTGATGCTAGCCTTTAATTAGACCTAGTGGATTGAACACGAACAAAGACAAATTCAAACCTGTCCCATTGCTGCCAACCAATAAGTAAAAAACGTGTTAGCATGCTTTTGCTTTTTTGTTTTGGTGGGGGAGGGGGGGGTGGCTTTGAGTTTGTAAGTCTGTAATTTCCTTGGTAATTTTTTGTAAGAAGACAAATTAAGTCAACAACAGAGACTCCGAGAAATTGAGATGACGGTCAAGTCAGGCGACACCATTTTTGAGTTTGTAAATCTACCGTAGCACGTCGCCAGAAAGGCCAGCGATGGGCAGACTTTTTTTGTCATTAACCGTAAGGCCAGCGATGGGCAGACTTTTTTGTCATTAACCGTAAAGGTCAACAATGGGAAGACTTTTTTTGTCATTAACCGTAAAAGGTCAGCGATGGGCAGACTTTTTTTGTCATTAACCATAAAGGTCAGCATTGGGCAGACTTTTTGTCATTAACCGTAAAGGTCAGCGATAGGCAGACTTTTTTGTCATTAACCGTAAAGGTCAGCGATGGAGCAGACTTTTTCTGTCATTAACCATAAAGGTCAACGATAGGCAGACTTTTTTTTGTCATTAATTGAAAAGGCCAGCGATGGGCAGATTTTTTTTTGTCATTAACTGAAAAGGCCAGCGATGGGCAGACTTTTTTGTCCTTAATCGATTTCTGTTTATATCATTCTTGATGTGAACTGGAATGTTACGGAGTGTCTTGCAAGTTAGAATTAATTAATCCCCGCCGTCAGAGTCTGGGATTTTGGTTCTTTCTCTCTTTGAACAGGTTTTGGTGCTTTTGGTTGAGTCAATTACCTTTTTGCGTGAATTCATTATCAAACAAATTCCGAAGACAATTAGGCATTCGTTTAATGTTTAATGTTTCAATCAACTGTTTCACTTTCGACAGGTCACCAAGATCTTCAGCAAGAAGAAGACACTCAACACGTATTCTTTCCACGATCTCTATCTCTGTGCGGTATGCAGGTCTACCTCTTTGAGACATCTCGTAAGTGACGTCATAAGTCTTAGTGCCACGTGTTTTGGGATTTGTTTGTACTTTTTGATTTTTTGTTTTTACACCGATGCTGCTGTTGCTGTTGCAGATGCTGCTGCTGTTGCTGTTGCAGATGCTGCTGCTGCTGCTGCTGCTGCTCTCTCTCTCTCTCTCTCTCTCTCTCTCTCTCTCTCTCTCTCTCTCTCTCTCTCTCTCTCTCTCTCTCTCTCTCTCTCTCTCTCTCTCCCATACAGAAAAAGATTGCATGGCATATTACACCAGGATTTTCCGCAACTCCTTCAATTATCTCCTCACTTTCGACAGGTTTTACGGTAATCCATGTGGCGAGCACTCATTTCACCGGTGACTAGGTTTCCATGGGTACGAAAATAGCCGTTGAGCCGTTGACGTAACTAGGCGCGAGTGGCCTTGATAATATTAATAGCCAAGGGGGTATTACTATCATCGCAGGTGCTTGATAAAGACTCGACCTGGGCAGCGTGCAGTCGCGGAATCGCCGTGAAAGGCCGCCTTTGCATTTTAAGAAATCTGATTGGCAGCTCGGATCCCCAACTCAATCAAAATGCTGGAACTAGGCGCATGGCGGCCATTTCATTCCGCCTGGAGGCTGAACGCTACTTTTGATCGTCTGCCGCGACCTAACGAGACGTGGTGGTGAAATGAAGCCGGTCAGGTTATCGCCTTTGTTTGTCGGCTTATTTTGCTCCGAGATTGGCAGCACTTTCTGAGTTGACATTTAAGAATGGATGGGTTTAGTGCCGTCAGCTGATCTGTTGGATCTAGCGTATGATGCCTATTTTTAGTGGATTTATACATTTGACTCCAGGAGTTAAAATCCCAAACAAAACCGAGCAAGGGGTGGGTTAGGATTGGAAGGAAGGCAGAGACAGACACTCAGACACAGACAGAGACAAACAAAACAAAAAAGACAGGCAAACAGAGAGACATAAATAAAGAAAGAGAGAGAGAGAGAGAGAGAGAGAGAGAGAGAGAGAGAGAGAGAGAGAGAGAGAGAGAGAGAGAGAGATAGATAGATAGATAGATAGATAGATAGATAGATAGATAGATATATATATATATATATTTAGAAAACCTGAGGCAATAACCCCACTGAGAGCCTTTCCGTGTCTCAACAAAGATGTAAGACAAGCTTCACAATCAGCGGTTGCGATGAATGGTTGCGGTGAGTGGTTGCGGTGAGCGGTTGCGGGCCTGTCACTTGTCAGTGTCAAGTTCTGTCTCTTCATCCATTTTTTATGGACAGTTTTCAGGATAAAGATTTGCATGCGTTGCTCACATGAAAGGAAATGAGTGTCCCATGGACAGTATTGTAGACATCATACCCCAATAGATTTTTTGCCACGAGCTTGCCATAATATATGTCTGCATGTATGTCCTTGTCTTTGTGTACTCGTGTGTGTGTGTGTATATAGGCATGTGTGTATTGATATTATAATTTGTTTTCTTTAACTAAATGTTATTGATCCATCTTTTTGTTTTATGAGGGTTTTTTAAAAATCATTTGATTTTACTCACGTCCATAACTAAGGTGGTCCGGGGTATTTGGTGGGATTTTTGATTTTGCTCTGGCTGCCATGTAAACGGCCAAGAGATGTTGTTAACCTATACAGAGTGTTATGATCTGCCCAGGGGACCTTTTTATTAAATATCATAACTACACTGATTTTTTTATGATCTGCACAAGGAACTTCTTTTTTTTAATATCATAACTACACTGGTTTTTTTATGATCTGTACAGGGGACCTCTTTTTTAATATCATAACTACACTGGTTTTTTTATGATCTGTACAGGGGACCTCTTTTTTTAATATCATAACTACACTGGTTTTTTTATGATCTGTACAGACGACCTCTTTTTTTAATATCATAACTACACT
Organism: Doris montereyensis; assembly: GCA_037039925.1. Classification (NCBI taxonomy): domain Eukaryota; kingdom Metazoa; phylum Mollusca; class Gastropoda; order Nudibranchia; family Dorididae; genus Doris; species Doris montereyensis. The sequence continues at coordinate 248,780 of JAXRKP010000615.1, read as the reverse complement.
GATTTTTTTATGATCTGTACAGGGGACCTTTTTTTTAAAAAAATATCATAAAAATATCATAACTACCCTGGGGTTTTTATGATCTGTACAGGGGACCTTTTTTTAATATCATAACTACACTGGGGTTTTTTATGATCTGCACAGGGGACCTTTTTTTATAAATATACACTGGGGTTTTTTATGATCTGCAAACCTTTTTTAAAATAAACTACACTGGGGTTTTTATGATCTGCACAGGGGACCTTTTTTTTAAATATAACTACACTGGTTACAAAGGATAACGTGCTCTATGCGTGGTTGGCAGGCACTACTGGATTCTAGGCCCTTACTCTTTCCTCTCTCTCTTTTTTCATGCCTTATCCCCCATCTTGTTGTTTCCTCTTAATTCACCCTGAGATCACTGCATGATGGACAATGTATATACCAATTAAAACTTAAACGAACAAAACAAGACCTTTGCCAGCCATTTACGTATCAGTCAGGTTTCCGGTCTTGGGTGGTTGGGTGCTAGCTGGTGCTGGTAGGTCTAACTTCTTTCCTTCCACTCTTTGACCTTTCTTTCATCTCGTTGTTTCCCCTTAATTCACCATGAGATCACTGCATTTGGTGGATGGATTGCATTAATTTCAATGAAACAAACAAGACTGTCTGGTCTGAAGACCCCCCCAATAAATGCTTTTTTATGTCCCCTGTTGCCAGGTTACCAATTTGGAATTCAGCTGACCAACAACATCGACGGCAAGCCGCTCATCACCTTCAACGCCCTCAAAGACCAGGACAGGCAAAAGTTTGTAGATGACCTGAAAGAATCGATATTAGAGGTGAGAAACATGGCTATGGTTGACTGCACACTGGCTGTGTAGCCCAGAATAGATCTCTGTTGAGGCGCAGAAAATTCAAATGGAAAGTTTTCTCTATCTTTGTTTTTCACTTATTCGCCATCTTTCCACATCAAATTTTTTCTCCTCTGTCTCTTGTTGTTGTTGTTGTTCTTCTTCTTCTTTTCCTTTTTCTTCTTCTTCTCTTTTTCCTTCTTCTTCTTCTTTGTCTTCTTCTTTTTCTTCTTCTTCTTCTTTTTCTTCTTCTTTTCTTCTTCTTCTTTTACTTCTTCTTCTTCTTCTTCTTCTCCTTTTTCTTCTTTTTCTTCTTCTCTTCCTTTCCTTTTTTCTTTAGCGTGTCCTTCTATTTTCTCCTCCTACTCTGCGTCATCAACATCGCCATTATCAATTGATCGGTCACTCAACGATCAATCACTTCATTTTTAATGAATTGCTTAGTCAATCCATCAATCAGCCAACCTATCTGTTTATCAATCGATGAATAACTTTAGAATCAATCAATCGCTATCAATCAATCAATTAGATCCAATCCTTTGAAATTCTTTTCACAGACCAACGGAATGGAACAGCTCAGGATTGAAGAAGAGATGGCGCGACACAGGACGACGCACAACACCATCGACAAACACTACACCTGTGACGACTCAGCATGGTGGCCTATGACCTCGCCAAGGCATCGGATAACCCTCAGAACCGGCTATCGGCTCCCGAGTGCAATTTGAAGAAGATCTCACTGTCCAACTCTCTGACGGACTTAAGTACAGGTGAGCGATTTTTGGTACACATTTATTTCTCTCTCTCTGTCTCTCTCACTATGAGCTCAGTTGATAGAGCGTCTGAATACCACTCCGGAGACTCGTTGTTTGATTCTCAGTCCGGCTGAGTAGATTGGTGGCCATTTTTTATTTCTATTCAGTCGCGGTGGCAAAGGGAAGTGGAAATGGCTACACAGCGCTGCACACTGAGAAAGTCCGTGACTCTACTGCGTGCTTCCTTCGCTCAGCTTTGAGGCTTTTTGAGATTCTTTACTGCTAGTTGCTAGCTGGTATCTTTTCTCTGAACTGTAGTCTTCATAATAGAGTCCTGTCTTTTCTTTGTTGTCATGAATTTCTAAGCCACCATCTTCATGATGGTTTGCCATTACTTCCCACTCAGTTAGCGATGAGTTTTGGTTCAAATAGTCGCTTTCCCATAGCAGTGATTAGTTTTGATTCAAAGAGTCACTTTCCCGTAGCATTTTGTCCTGGTGGATATCCTACGGTACAGATACAGTACGGGTGCACAGGTTTTAATTTTATTTTCTATATTATTTGTGGTATAAAAATGGAATTGCATTGAAATATCTAAAAAAAACAGAGTCGCATGTTAAAAATGTGATTAACGAGCTTAGAGAAATGAAAGGACGTGAAACATTGGGCAACATGCAGGCTGGAATTGCATAAAAGAAGATGACATTTACAATTCCAAAACTAAAGATAAAATTAGACATAAAAAAAAGAAAGAAGGGAATTTTAAAAACTGCATGAAATTACATAAAACAACAAAAACAGATGAAACTACATATAAAACACATGGTTACACATATTGATATTGAACCCAACTGCAAAAAGGATGAAAAAATTAATATCGATGTTATTATAATAGCATGACATCTTTAAAAAAAAAAAGCGATTGCCTATCTACATCTGTCTTCTGTCTTTGATTTTCACCAGATTCTATAATGAAAAGAGGAAGTAGCGTTGCATCTCTAGACAGTGGCGTGGTGAGTAACATAACTTTGCCTTCGTAACAATTTTTTGTTTCTCTTCTTTCTTTCTTTCTTTCCTTTTTAACACTAACCATCATTAGCGATAGGTTTTTATTTCTTATTATTGGAGAGAGAGAAAATCTTGTTAAAAAGATGAGTGCCGAGCAGCAATGTTCCCTCTAAGATGTGCGTGCGTGTATGTGTGCACACACGCACACCAGGAAGTGATGTTGTAGTCGTTTTTATTTTTGAATTCTCTTCACTGTTACTGCTTTTGTTTTACCTTTTCGGAAAAAAAGTTCATCTAACAACGTTCATTGTCCACGTCACTGCATTTAAACAGACTTTATTGTGGGGGGGGGGGGGGGACTTTAAGCCCATGATTTATTTCTCACTTCACCATTTCCACTGATGAACTCAAATAAACCATGAAATGGACAATTGAAAATAAAATTGGAAGGAAAAACAAAATCAAATCCTGCTTCCATTAATCAATGTAAACACTACTCAGGCTGTACAAACAAGAAAGTGTCTTTAGAACTGAAGACATACACATACACATGCATGTGTGTGGATCTGGCAAAACTCGTCGTAAGGTGAAAAGTTTCTAAATGCAATTTTGTTGCATAAACTGATAACCTGATGTGCTCTGAGAATTTTGAACTTTAGTTGATGAGCATTGGTCGAATTTTGACAAAGCTACAGCTTTCTTTGTGAGAAGAATATCAAGAACGCAGGAAACCTCTTTTTGACGAAAGGTTTTCTTTTGTTTCAAAGAGAGTTTCCCGCTATGTACTAAAAAATGCCTTTTAAAACACATTTTTAGGCTTTCTCAAGGCAAAATATTTCACGAGATCATTTTTCCGGAAAATGCAAAAACTCAATTGACCTCAGCTCACATTTTCCATGTTTTCTCAGTTCGAACCTCTTTCACTGTACGACGGGTTTTGTCAGATCTACCTAGACACATATTGCACTGCAATTCCAAAGCTATCTCTAATTTCTGCAACATGGTGTCATGGTAAGGTAGAAAGGGTAATTGTTGACTCATTTTCAACATGGGTGTAAAGTGGTAATTGTTGACTCATTTTCAACATGGTGTGTGGAAGTAGGGTAATTGTTGACTATTTTCAACATGGTGTAGTGGAAAGGTAAAAGTAATTGTTGACTCATTTTCAACATGGTGTAGTGGAAAGGTAGAAAGGGGTAATTGTTGACTCATTTTCAACATGGGTAGTGGAAAGGTAGAAAGGGTAATTGTTGACTCATTTTCAACATGGTGTAGTGGAAAGGTAGAAAGGGTAATTGTTGACTCATTTTCAACATGGTGTAGTGGTAAAGGTGGAAAGGGTAATTGTTGACTCATTTTCAACATGGTATCGTGGAAGGTAGAAAGGGTAATTGTTGACTCATTTTTCAACATGGTGTAGTGGTAAGGTGGAAAGGGTAATTGTTGACTCATTTTCAACATGGTGTCATGGTAAGGTGGAAAGGGTAATTGTTGACTCATTTTCAACATGGTGTAGTGGTAAGGTGGAAAGGGTAATTGTTGACTCATTTTCAACATGGTGTAGTGGTAAGGTGGAAAGGGTAATTGTTGATTCGTCTTCAATTCATGTACTTTGATAATTAATACTCAAGAATTGAAAGTAAAAATTTGATTGAGAAACTGGACAGGCCTTTTGTACCCCTCAAAATAATTTGGAAATCTTAACATGTTCAATCTGATACAGAGTATCTTTGTAGTTGTACATGTCTTCAGGTTTGTATAGAGACATCTAGAAAATGCCGTCAAACTTTCTTTATCATTCCTGTCTTTGATCTTCTGGATAGAAAATGGGTTTTGGGTTATAAAAATGTTGATCTTGTATCTTTATTTGTGTGTTTGTGTTACATGTCTGTGTGTGTGTGTGTGTGTCTAGAAAATGCATATATATATATACATATATATATATATATGGATATAAAATGGGTTTATATATATAAATATTGATATATATCTTTATTTGTGTATGTATATCTAATATATATATATATATAGGTATATATATAATATATATATATATTCTGGTGTATTCTGTGGACTATGGTGTTAGATTAGTTGTTCTACAAGGGGTAGCAAAACAGTCAGAGCAATCTTCAAAACAGCAAGTTTAAGCATCATGCCCTTGAAGACGAATGAAAACTCTAGGAGTGTCATGTACATACTGTGCATGATACCAAATTCTCTTTCATACTTAAATCATCCCAAAATCATCGGGTGTGACGGATATGGATTAGGTAATTTCACCAGCCAACGTCCTATGATTCTGCACTCATTTGTTACCTATTGCACAGCTGCCGACCAGTACGTAAAATACGTATTTTGTATGTTTTTTGGCTTTGAGTCTGTAAGTTGAAAAATATGCATATGAGGGTTTACTGTATTTTAAAAAACAGGAAACCCTAAGTTAACGTTAGAGATTCAGAGACATTGGGGTGAAAGTCTGGAAAACAACATACTGTGCTCACAAAATTATCGTCGCCCTTCGCCAGAAAAACCAACAATTGGCGCAGTTTTTGTCATTGACCAAAAAGGACTTAATTTAAGTTAAATGATCCATGTTTTGAGAACATTGCGGGCTATCGTGCAAGTATGAATTAGTTCAGGCAGGCAGAGTCTTGTTTTTCAAAATGAATAGGTTGACAGCTGCACTTGTTATTTGTCTGTACGTCTCCATGTTAGCATAGAAAGTGAGCTAGTTTCATTACACACTTTACTTACATGTATTCATCTTTCTCTGTGCCCCTTGCAGGTGTCCGGCAGCGTAGGGAGTTCCAGCAGTGACAGCCACCCCCAGGCTCCATGTTCACACCCAGCCCGACCACACCCTTGCCCCCTCACAAGGCAGCCGGGGAACTCAGAGCAAGCGACAGCCCCCTCCGCACCCCCATCGTGTTGCGTCCAGGCCTGCCTGACGGTACTCAGGTGTGAAGTCGGGATTCACTAGCGTTAGAACACATTGCAAGCAAAAATCTCTGACGGTGTGGAAAATTCATCTCAAATTCTCCATTCTCCATTCACTTCAAAACGTATTTAAAACAAACAAGTGAGCAACAAAAAACTGAATACTTTCCATGGAATTGGACTTAAAAAACAGTGTTCAGATTGTGTGTTTTGGGGGATTGGCTGGTTGGTTTCTCATTGAGAAGAGAAAACCTGAGTTGCATTGCAAAGCTTGAAATTGGTGCTTTTCATTGTAAGCATTGGAAGGGAGATATTTCTTCTTGTGACTTGAAACGTGGCCGTGGATTTATTTGCCCAAAGGAATAGACTGCGCTTTAAACGGAGGATTTACGTTGATGATTGAAGGCACCAATTGGTCTCGTCTTTCAAGTTTGTCAATTTGACTTTTTGATGATTATTCCAGAGTAGTTTTTTTCATTGCTCTTAAATATTTTGTGTCTGTATGACAGACAGACAGACAGACAGACTGATAGACAGACGGAGAGAGAGGATGCAGAGGGAGACTGAGAGCGAGTGAGATCAAACGGCTTGTCACACAAAAATTTGTTCCTTCTAGGACGTTCCATAAATTCTGTGCATGCCTCTGTGCGTGATTGAGATTGGGATTTCTGAAAGCTACCAGCAAGATGATCATTTCACACAGGAAGAAGAGCAGCTGATGGAGAGAGAGATAAAAAGGAAACAAAAATTCAAGCTGTGCTGCCTAAGTTTATCTTATATATTCCATCTCTTGAGCATCTGTATGTTACCGCATTCTACATGACGCAGAGAATTTATCTTTCTATGCATACATGAGCGTGAGGGTTTTTGTATTTGATTTTTGTTTTTATTAAATAAATAACTGCATATAATGTAAAACTCATGATCTTTTTCAGATCACAAATCAACAATGCACCCTTTTTGTAACTGTTGAGATATTCAGACAACCCTGTAGTGAGGGAAGCCCTTCTTAGAATCACTTGAACAAATGATTTGTCTTTATCTTTGTACCTATATATATAACTCCTTTTCTACTTTGCTTTCTGCATGAATAACTGTTTACGGTCGTATTGTTTTGGTGTAGATGTCACAGGTGCTTTCTGTACTTCGCACTCAAGGTTTGGAAAACATTTTCAGGGGCACACGCACGCACACACACACACACACACACACACACACACACACAAGCAAAAGTCCTGAGATATTTTCTCTCATTCCATCCACATTTGGTTCTTTGTCAATTAGTTGACAGTAAGGAAGTAACAGAGATATAACAAATGAATTATATTTAGTTTAGAGATATTTGATTCTTACACACATTCACATCTTGTTAAAATCATGAAAGCTTGATTTCAACTTGAAAGAGGCATTTCTTTCTATGGGGAAATGTGAAGACCGCATTATTGAATGGGTAAACAATTGTATGTGCGTGTGTGTGATTTACCAAGTTGATATGCTATCACAATGGTAATTATCTGTCTAACTCACTGTCTGTCTCAATTTATATAATGTCTTTAAGAGTGCTGTTCTTATATCACATCTTGATTAAGAAAAGCATGGATGAAAGCACTGCTAGAAGGGGCAAACACTTTCACATCAGAATTTCTATCAGCATTAAAGGAGTGTTTGTTTCGTTCCAATGATTGTCCGGACGTCTTTGACAACAAACGTTTGTGTATATTGGCTAATACATTGTTGTTATAATGCTCTCTGTGCCGTGTCTCCTGAGTGTGTTACTCCTTCACTGTCCCAGTATCGATATGCCAAAGATGATTGCATAATTCTGGTGCTGTCATTAGATATATGTGATTCGATATCAGAGTTGAACCTTCAGCTCTGTCTTTTCTATGAAAGAGGATGAACTCAGTTAAGTACACTAAACCCCAAATGGTGCTGAGAGGACATTCATAATCAGAGAATGAATCATTTATTTCTGGCAGGTATAGTTATTATAAAGTGTATAGTTTTACAGCCTTGTTTATCTATACAAGTCTTTGGAATATTTCTCCTTTGATATGAATATTTTGAAATTTGTGTTATGACATGGAGTTTTGACTTCTTAGGGTAATTTTAGGACCACAAAATGTGTTGAAGTTTGTTTTTTTAACCAAATGCCAATTTTCAGATTTGAAAGAAAGGGGAAAATGATTGATTGATGAATATGTAATTTAAAGTGAAGATAACGATATAAGTAGTGGTCACGGTAAAGATAAGTTAAAAATATTTAATAATATTGTGTATTGTTTCACAGGGTTTGTTTTACTGTCAGAAGTAGTAAGACTACTAGCTCTATGTGGACAATTATATTAGAATTTTATTTCTCTGTAAATTATTTATGTTTTATACAACTTTACTGTTGTTATGTATTTTTTACACTTGTGTTCAGTGCAACTGTTAAAGGGCCCCTTTATTAAAATCTGAATGATGTGATAAATTAATGATTTCATCAGTGAAGATTCAACTGTACACTTCTGGTATCTAGTGTGGTATTCTCTTCATTGAGGATGAGATTTGTGTCTTTTCACTGTTGGCTAGATTATTACGTTTGCAAAGCTGCCAACTGTTACGTAAAAACATATAAGTATGTTTTTTGGGGCTATTGAGTCTGTAAGTCTGTATTTACATTGAAAAATATGTTAATCAGGAATAAGTGATTTCTAGCTTTTTTTAAAAGAAAACCGCCCGAGTTAACAACGGAGACTCACAGACATTGGGATGAACATTCATAAGGGCCGATCTGAATTTGCAAAATTACCGTTTAAACAGAGATTTCACATGCACATGAATTTGGTATTCCTCTTTGAATATTGGTGGGCAGTTGGTAGGTACTACTGGCCTTGCTTCTTACTTTTCTCTCTTTCTTTTATCTTTCATCTGGCCGTTTCCTCTGAATTCTCCCTGAGATCGCTGCATATGGTGGATATGGTACATTTCAATCATTCAATCAACCTTGAGTATGGTGGACAGGATGAGACGTATTTGTGTTCATGTTTTGTTGGTTCTTCATACGCGCGTGCGTGTGTTTGTTTGTGTTTGTGTGTGTGTGTGCGTCGGGACAGTGGATTTATGAATATATGTGCAGGCTTTACTGCCACTGCCAGTTAAACAAAAAAGTTAGAGAGACGAGGTGGGTGGAGGAGGGACGAGAACCTCGGCTAAATCCTTATAAATGTCTTTTTACAAGAAAAATGCACACTATATTTGTTGCCACCTCCCTCCCCACTCCCTTCCTCATTCCTCTCCATCCTCTTTTCGTGTTGATGGGGTGTATATGTAACATGTACTATAAATTTTCTGTGCAATCATTTTAGTCATAAAGTGTTGTTATATATATATATATATATAGATAGTTATATATATATATATATATATATATATATATATATATATATATATATATATATATATATATATATATATATATATATATATATATATATATATATATATATATATATATATAAACGTTTGACCATGTCTTCATTTATATTCCCCACCCCCTCCCCCTCTGTACAGTATCTCGGTTCAGGTTTGTATATAAGTGAAGGAAGAGCGACCCACACAGTGATGGGTTGTTGTTTCCTTTCTTTCTAAGATTATGTTACCCCTGTTGTTGCCATCATAATAATATTACCACTATTTTAATATTCTTTAGCCAGAATCGTTGCTGTGTACTCAACTTTATTTATAGAAGAATAAATCCGCTGTGTAATCTTTTTGTTTATCTCTGGCTAAGCGATGAATAGGAGTGGACGGAAGATTTATTACAGTGTAATACTAGATATAATCGTCAATATGACATGTGTATTTAATGCATGCTGAACATGTTTTCAACTGTGATTTATATTTTATCGTATTTCACAAACTCTCATTACAATTATTTTATTTTTTTCCCCCGATTGTTTACTTAGATAATTAATTTATATTTTTCTTCCCATAATAATTCCACACGCACTGGTCTTATAAGATTTATTTTAAGTGTTGCAGCCTGTCTGTGCGCTTTGGAATTTATATTCCCTTTAGCAAGATGGTTCCATGCTATAAGAGTGGTACACTTATTAAGTGTGTGTGTGTGTGTGTGTGTGTCTTTGTTATTTTCTATTAAGATTGAAAACAATTGTAACTTGTGTGTTTGTTGTGTGTGTGTGTGGGTGTTTATGTGTGAGTAAATGTTGATGTCAAATATGAAACATTACGACCAAGTGCTATTGAGTACCTCAGGAGTTCAGACTTTAGTGTGCAGCTGGTCAAAGCAAAAGAGAGAGAAAAACCCAGGTCAGAGCTTTATTACATCTGTGAGGGTCTGGGTAGGTAGTTCAGTTGGTTGAGCGGCTGGCTGCCACTCTGGTTTGCCAAGTTCAATCTCCCGTCTAAGCATGGCTATTTCTGCTGCCCTTTATTCAAAACCCACGTTTTATTGTCATTTTTCTTGCACAATATTTATGGTATTACAGCGAAAAAATGATGTGCCCATGCAATGTCGCAGAGATATCTACATCTACATGATAAGTTTTCAGGTTATTTAGGTAGTATAGTTTCTGCGTATAGCGTGTTGAGATTTTTGGATGTAGCTGAATTATCAATAAAGTACCGTAATAGATGTCCTGTCATTACAAACTGTCACATTATCTTCAACCTGCTTTCTTGTAGTGTAAATACTTGGTATGAGCAAAGATGTTAGAATAATAATCATATTGTTCTAGTATCTTTACTATAAGGCAGTTATGCCCCCTGAGATGATGAATTGCCTTCTGTCCCCTACTTTCTTTTCTTTTCTCCTTTCCGTTTGTTGTTTTTAAGCAATTGTTTTTCATTGGGGAGTGTGTTGTTCTTTTTTCTTCCTTATGTTGAATTTTAAGTGTGTTGATCCTGCATAGAGCTACATTAAGTTGTACAGTGTATTGATAGAAATGTTTGATTCCATGCTGTATATATTATATTTAAAAAACATTAATATGAATGACTATTTTAGAATGGGATCCTGCAGATGTGATCATCTTGCAGTGACTACTGTTGTTGTTATTATTATTATTATTATTATTATTATTATTATTATTATTATTATTATTATTATTATTATTATTATTATTATTATTATTATTATTATATTACCTGTGTTACTTCTGTTGTTGCCTAGGAAATATTATGTTCATTCAATATTTATAAATTATTATAGCCCACATTCAAGCACATGTTTCTGTGTGTAGTAAGAGGTTTTGTCGGGGCTGCGTGGATTGCCCTTTGTATAAAAATAATGACAATAATAGCATGGCTATTTTTTTGTTCGTTCTTTCCCCACTTTGAATTTTTTTCTCTCAACTCCCTTTACCAGCTGAATTCAACAATGCTAGAGCATGCTGAGTCATGTATTATATTTACAGATTTTTTTTTCCCTATGGAAACATGCACTTGTAATTGTAAGCATACTCGTCTGTGAGAATTTTGGGTGTGTGCGTGTGTATGTGAAGGAAAGTGTGGATAAATGGACAGACAGCTGCAAAGAAAGGAACATTTTTGCCTGTTTTTGCCTCGTAGATTATATTTCAATCCAGTTTACTTTCGATTATGATTAAAAAAAACATAAAAAATAAGCAAAATACTGAATCGTTTCTCTTTTATTTCCTTACTAACACAGAATTTTTTTGTTTCGTATGTAAACATTTTTTCAAATTTCGGCTACAGAAGCCAGGATTAGCTCCAGGCAGTAATGGCTTTGAAGGAACTTTACTTTTGGCTTACCTGATACTTGAAAGAAATGTCCAGTTCAAATTTTCATATTCATAAACAATTACTTTAGAATAATTCTACCCAAATCCTACAGTCACCGGATGTGGTGGACATGGAGTAAACAAATCAACTGTTCCAAGTTCAACTCTTTAAGTAATTCACACTTTCATTGAATGTGTGAGCAAAAGGAGGTACAAGACACAATAAAGGTGACATTTTTGGATGTGTCATTCGTTTCATTGCAATTCACTCTACACACCCAAGGCGGTGATCTCGGTAAATTAAGTGAAAACTACTAATTAGTCCCACCAACTGCCCACAAGGTGACCTTGTATACCTGCATTATTTATACCATGTGGCCGATTGCCAGATGTCACTGGTAGGTCATACTTCTTACCTTCCACTCTTTGGCTTATGTTTCTTCACCTTGTCTCCTCTTAGTACATACACCCTGAGATCACCACATATGGTGGACAAGGTAAATTTCAATGAAACAACCAAACAAAACATTATACTATCGCAACCAGCTGTTAGTTATGGTAGGGGACTGAGAAGTCCAGAGGCAAGGTGTCGGTCAGCCTCTCAACCAAAAGGTCGTGGGTTTAAGCCCCAAAGGTTGAAAAATGTTCTTGAGTTTTTTCGAGTAAGACCCACGCCCTGGACTAGGTAGGTGGATCAACGCCTAGTCCCATCAGAAACCGACGATAAAAATCACAACATTGTGTACGTTAAATATCTCTTTGGCTGTTTACAGGGCAGTCTGAGAGAACATCCCACCAAAAGCCCCAAGGTCACCTTAGTTGTTGATATTATGGGTAAAATTAGATTTTTTAAAAATTATATCAAAGCTTATCACGACTACCATGTCACTGAGAGCTGTGAAACAAATTCAACAGTAGACAAAGCTCAGCACCTGCAAACATACATGATATTTCCCTGTAGTGTAAAGTAAAGAAAACCTGATTTTTGTTTATACATTCGGTACAATGTAGGTAATGACAAGATAATATGAATGAAAGCCCCATAGGAACAAAGACGAGACAAATACAAGGAATAGACAGAACAATCCTGGCCACCGTTGGGAATTGAACTCGCGACCTCTGCGTCGGCACCCATCGCCTTGCCATGAAAAAGAAAGCGTGCTACCAACCGAGCTAACTACGCTCCCTAATGTAGTAGTTTGTCATTGCTTTCATTCCACTCCGCCATTACTTTGACCAAGTTTGAATAGACATAGCTTCCTATTTCACTGCTGTGTCGGCAGGAGGGCCGGCAAGCAAAGTTTTACCAGGAATGGGAATCGAGCTCGGGCCTCCTGGGTGGCAGTCAGACACTCTGCCCACTGAGCTACCAACCAGCGTCTTCGGTTTCCTTGTACCACACCAATATTGATTATTATCACTTCCCATGCAATAGTCCATGGCATCACATTTCACCTCTTTATTAGCATTTGAAGAGCATTCAAATTTGAACGACACATTGGATTTGGTCGGAAAGTATTAAAATTAAAGGGCAATTGCAGCTTAAATTTGAATTAATCAATCTGGCGATGTGTTAATATAACACGCAGCCATAATGAAAGAGAAGACGTACCTTCAATGATAGATTGAGTTACACTCTTAATGAAATAGGAGAGGTACACGTTAAATGACAGCTACACTCTTAATGAAAAAGGAGAGGTATACGATAAATGACAGCTACACCTTAATGAAATAGGAGAGGTACACGTTAAATGACAGCTACACTCTTAATGAAAAAGGAGAGACACGTTAGATGACAGCTACACCCTTAATGAAAAAGGAGAGGCACACGTTAGATGACAGCTACACCCTTAATGAAAAAGAAGAGGCACACGTTAAATGACAGCTACACCCTTAATGAAAAGAAGGGCACACGTTAAATGAAAAAGGAGAGGCACACGTTAGATGACAGCTATTGAAAAAGAAGAGGCACACGTTAGATGACAGTTAGATGACTACACCCTTTAATGAAAAATGAAAAAGAAGAGGCACACGTTAAATGACAGCTACACCACTTAATGAAAAAGAAGAGGCTTAATGAAAAAGAATGAAAAAGGAGAGGTATACGTTAAATGACAGCTATACTCTTAATGAAAAAGGAGAGGTATACGTAAATGACAGCTAACCCTTAATGAAAAAGGAGAGGCACACGATAAATGACACTCTTAATGAAAAAGGAGATGTACACGATAAATGACATCTAAAATCTTAATGAAAAAGGAGAGGTACACGTTAAATGACAGCTACACCCTTAATGAAAAAGGAAAGGCACACGTTAAATGACAGCTACACCCTTAATGAAAAAGAAGGGCACATGTTAAATGACAGCTACACCCTTAATGAAAAAGAAGGGCACACGTTAAATGACAGCTACACCCTTAATGAAAAAGAAGGGCACACGTTAAATGACAGTATTGACAGCTACACCCTAATGAAAAAGCAGAGGCACACGTTAAATGACAGCTACACCTTAATGAAAAGGAGAGGCACACGTTAAATGACAGCTACACCTTTAATGAAAAAGGAGAGGCAGTTAAATGACAGCTATAGATGAAAAAGCTAAATGACAGCTACACCCTTAATGAAAAAGAAGGGCACACGTTAAATGACAGCTACACCTTAAATGAGAAAGGAGAGGCCGTTAAATGACAGCTATACTCTTACTTAATGAAAAAATGAAAAAGGAGAGGCAATAAATGACAGCTAGAAGAGCTATACCTTAATGAAAAAGGAGAGGTACACGATAAATGACAGCTAAATGAAAAAGGAGAGGCACACGTTAAATAACAGCTATACTCTTAATGAAAAAGGAGAGTTACACGATAAATGACAGCTACACCCTTAATGAAAAAGGAGAGGCACACTCTTAAAAAAAGGAGAGGTACACGATAAATGACAGCTATACTCTTAATGAAAAAGAAGGTACACGATAAATGACAGCTATACTCTTAATGAAAAAGGAGAGGTACACGATAAATGACAGCTATACCCTTAATGAAAAAGGAGAGGTACACGATAAATGACAGCTACAAATGACCTACACCCTAATGAAAAAGGAGAGAGGTACACGTTAAATGATAGCTACACCTTTAATGAATAAGAAGAAGTACACGCTAAATGACAGCTACACCCTTAATGAAAAAGGAGAGAAACACCTTAAATGAGAGCTACACCTTTAATGAAAAAGGAGAGGCACACCTTAAATGAGAGCTACACTTTTAATGAATAAGAAGAAGTACATGCTAAATGACAGCTACACCTTAATGAAAAAGGAGAGAAACACCTTAATGAAAAAGGAGAGAAACACCATAAATGACAGCTACACTTTTAATGAAAAAGGAGAAGAGAGCACACCTTAAATGACAGCTACACCTTTAATGAAAAAGAAGAGAAACACCGTACAGCGCTAAATGACAGAATAAGAAGAGGTACTAAATGACAGCCCTTAATAATTTTTTTAAAAAGAGAGCACACCGTAAATGACAGCTACACCCTTAATGAAAAAGGAAAAATACACGCTAAATGACAGCTATACCCTTAATGACAAAGGAGAGATACACGCTAAATGACAGCTACACTGACCTCTTAACGAAAAACGGACGAACACGCCTTAAATGAGACTGAGAGCTACACCCTTAATGACAAAGAAGGGGAACACTTTACACGAGAGCTACACCCTTAATGAAAAAGAATGAATGTGCTTCTTAATGAAAAAAGAAGGGGAACACCTTAAATGAGATTTAGAGCTACACCCTTAATGAAAAAGAAGAGGCACACGTTAAATGACAGCTATACCCTTTACCGCGACCTTTCCCTCCAAGAGTGACCTTGGGCTTTGCCTTTGACTTCTCAGCGACCAGGTTGTGAAGTGCCGTTTACCGACGTGGTTGACACATTCGTGTTTCTAGACCTTCATTCAAGGGTATGGATCCAGGGTGTGCAGCTCACAAGTGGTCTTGGCGTCGCCATCGCTAATCATGGAGACATAGCGCTGCTGGTTTTTCAGAACTGACCTGCTCCAAATTCTGAGTGCCGCTTCTTTCTCCATGTCTCCACATAGTCCCTCATAGTTGGCGCTACACACTGCTTTGTATTCTGCGAACCATCGCTCATATCTAAGGATATTCTCCTGCTCGAGCCTTTTCCCTGAAGTGGCGCACAAAGGGCATTAGCTGGTTAGCTACACCCTTAATGAAAGTGGAAGGGGTACACCTTAAACGAGAGCTACACCATCAATTACAAAGAAGGGTAAGACCTTAAAGAGAGCTACACCCTTAATGAAAAAGAAGGCGAACATCTTAAATGAGAGCTACACCCTTAATGAAAAAGAAGGGGAACATCTTAAATGAGAGCTACACCCTTAATGAAAAAGGAGGGGAACATCTTAAATGAGAGCTACATCCTTAATGAAAAAGGAGGGGAACATCTTAAATGAGAGCTACAACCTTAATGAAAAAGATGAGGCACACCTTAAATGAGAGCTACACCCTTAATGAAAAAGAAGGGGAACACCATAAATGAGAACTACAACATTAATGAAAAAGAAGGGGAATATATTAAATGAGAGCTACACTTTTAATGGAAAAGAAGGGGAACATCTTAAATGAGAGCTACAGCCTTAATGAAAAAGAAGGGGAACATCTAAAATGAGAGCTACACCCTTAATGAAAAAGAAAGGGAACATATTAAATGAGAGCTACACCTTTAATGAAAAAGAAGGGGAACATCTTAAATGAGAGCTACATCCTTAATGAAAAAGAAGGGGAACATCTTAAATGAGAGCTACACCCTTAATGAAAAAGAAGGAGAACATCTTCAATGAGAGCTACACCCTTAATGAAAAAGAAGGGGAACATCTTAAATGAGAGCTACAACCTTAATGAAAAGAAGGGGAACACCTAATGAAAAATGAAAAAGAATGGGAACATCTTAAATGAGAGCTACACCCTTAATGAAAAAGAATGGGAACATCTTAAATGAGAGCTACACCCTTAATGAAAAAGATGAGGAACATCTTAAATGAGAGCTACACCCTTAATGAAAAAGATGAGGCACACCTTAAATGAGAGCTACACCCTTCATGAAAAAGGAGGGGTACGCCTTAAATGAGAGCTACACCCTTAATAAGATAAGATAAGAAGAATATTTATATTGCGCCTTCCCTCAGAAGAGCTCAAGGCGCATAATGAGCGGATCATGGAGTGAACATTTTCACGTTTGTTCCTATCAATTTAACTTTTGTATAGGTGTAATGGGCATGGTGTACTGAGTTGAAATATATCATTGTTGTTTTCCTGACGTTTACTGTTACCATAGAAACGGCGGCCATCTTGGATTTTGCCCCAATTTTACCAAGTTCAATATCGATAAGCATTTTCATTTATCAACAAATTTCTTTCAGACTTGGCACATACCTTATTTGCTACAATATCTAAATTTGGACAGATCGGATTTTTGTTTCATTAGTGAGTTCTGATGTCATGAGTTTTTGAAAATGGCATATGAGAACAACCAAAAATATACAAAAATATTGTACAAAAAAAATCAATTTTTCCAAAACTATATTACATAGCAAAAAAACATCTAATAATTTCTTTTTTCTCCCACTCATCATCCACACCAAATTTCATGAAGATGTGTTGAGAAATAAAAAAGTAGATAAGAAATAATTAACAAAAAAGACATTTTGAGAAAATCGTATTTTTCTCCCAATAACAAAGAAGAGGTACACATTAGATGACATATACATTCCTAATGAAAAAGAAGAGGTACACGTTAGATGACATATACATCCCTAATGAAAAAGAAGAGGTACGCGTTAGATGACAGATACACCCTTAATGAAAAAGAAGAAAATTAGATGACAGATACACCCTTAATGAAAAAGAAAATGTAAAAATGACAGATACATCTTTAGTGACAAAGAAAATGTACACGTTAAATGACAGCTACACCCTTAATGTCAAGGGAGCAATACACGTTAAATGACAGACATATCCTTAATGAAATAGAATAGGCACATGTTAAATGACAAATACATCCTAAATGACAAAGAATAGGCACACATTAAATGACAAATACATTCTAAACGACAAAGAATAAAAATGACAAATACATCCTAAATGACAAAGAAGAAGTACACGTTTAATGACAACTACATCCTAAATGACAAAGAATAGGTACACATTAAATGACAAATACATCCTAAATGACAAAGAATAGGCACACATTAAATGAAATGACAAAGAACAGGTACATGTTAAATGACAAAAACATCCTAAATGACAAAGAATATGTACACGTTAAATGACAAAAACATTCTAAAGGACAAAGAATATGTACACGTTAAATGACAAATACATCCTTATTGACAAAGAATATGTACACGTTAAATGACAAATACATCCTTATTGACAAAGAAGAGGTACACGTTAAATGCCAAATACATCCTAAATGACAAAGAATATATTAAATGATAAATACATCATTATTGACAAAGTTAATTGAATTGACAAATACATCCTAAATGACAAAGAATATCTACACGTTAAAAGGACAAAAACATCCTAAAGGACAAAGAATATGTACACGTTAAATGACAAATACATCCTTATTGACAAAGAATATGTACACGTTAAATGACAAATACATCCTTAATGACAAAGAATATGTACATGTTAAATGACAAAAACATCCTAAATGACAAAGAATATATACACGTTAAATGACAAAAACATCCTAAATGACAAAGAATATATACACGTTAAATGACAAAAACATCCTAAATGACAAAGAATATGTACACGTTAAATGACAAAAACATCCTAAATGACAAAGAATATGTACACGTTAAATGACAAAAACATCCTTAATGACAAAGAAAATATGTCCTAAATGACAAAGAATATGTACACGTTAAATGACAAAAACATCCTTATTGACAAAGAATATGTACAAGTTAATGGACAGATACATCCTTAATAACAAATAAGATGTATACGTTAAATGACAGCTACACCCTTAATGTCAAAGGAGCAATACACGTTAAATGACAAATACACCTTAATGGAAAAGAATAGGCACACGTTAAATGACAAATAGATCATTATTGACAAAGAAGAGGTACACGTTAAATGACAAATAGATCATTATTGACAAAGAAGAGGTACACGTTAAATGACAAATAGATCATTATTGACAAAGAATAGGTACACGTTAACAATTGGCTTACCTTGACAAAAGGTGATTGGGTTCAACTTGAAACAAATCGAAGAAATCGTTCTATCGCTTAGGCACAAACCCGTGACATTTTTTTATAGAGAGGCTGACACCTTGTTTCTGGAACAAAATCATGTTATCTATTGTCTTACAAAATCATGTTATCTATTGTTTTACAAAATCATGTTATCTATTGTCTTACAAAATCATGTTATCTCTTGTCTTACACAATCATTTTTTCTCTTGTCTTACACAATCATGTTATCTCTTGTCTTACACAATCATGTTATCTCTTGTTTTACACAATCATGTTATCTCTTGTCTTACACAATCATGTTATCTCTTGTTTTAAATAATCATGTTATCTCTTGTCTTACAAAATCATGTTATCTCTTGTCTTACACAATCATGTTATCTCTTGTCTTACACAATCATGTTATCTTTTGTCTTACATAATCATGCTATCTCTTGTCTTACAAAATCATGTTTTCTCTCGTCTTACACAATCATGTTATCTTTTTCTTACACAATCATATTTTCTCTTTTCTTACACAATCATGTTTTTTCTTTTCTTACACAATCATGTTTTCTCTTTTCTTACACAATCATTTTTTCTGTTTTCTAACACAATCATCTTTTATCTTTTCTTACACAATCATGTTTTCTCTTGTCTTACACAATAATGTTTTCTCTTGTCTTACACATTAATGTTTTCTGTTGTCTTACACAATAATGTTTTCTCTTGTTTTACACAATCAGGCTTTGTCTTGTCTTTCACAGTCTTGGTTCCTCATTTCTTATACAATCTTGTTTTCTCTTGTCTAACACAACCACGTTTTCTCTTGTCTTACACAAGCATGTTTTGTCTTGTCTTACACAAGCATGTTTTGTCTTGTCTTACACAACCATGTTTCTCTTATCTTACACAACCATGTTTTCTCTTGCCTTAGATATGATCTTCCCGTCTCTTTCTTAAACAATCTTCATTTCTCTTGTCTGATACAATATTGTTTATCTTGTCTTACACAACCATGTTTTCTCTTGTCTTAGATATAATCTTCCCGTCTCTTTCTTAAACAGTCTTGATTTCTCTTGTCTTATACAATATTGTTTATCTTGTCTTACACAACCATGTTTTCTCTTGTCTTATGCACCCTTGTTTTTTCTTGTCTTACACAACCTTGTTTTCTCTTATTTTACATGTTATCTTCCGTTTCTTTCTTACACAATCTTGATTTCTCTTGCCTAATACAATATTGTTTATCTTGTCTTGCCCAACCTTTTTTTTCTCGTCTTATGCAACCTTGTTTTCTCTTGTCTTACGCAATCTTGTTTTCTCTTGTCTTACACAACTTTGTTTTCTCTTGTCTTACATATAATCTTCCCGTCTCTTTCTTACTCAATCTTGATTTCTCTCGTCTTACACAACCTTGTTTTCTCTTGTTTTACACAACCTTGTTTTCTCTTGTTTTACACAACCTTGTTTTCTCTTGTTTTACACAACCTTGTTTTCTCTTATTTTACATGTTATCTTCCGTCTCTTTCTTTACACAATCTTGATTTCTCTTGCCTAATACAATATTGTTTATCTTGTCTTGCACAACCTTTTTTATCTTGTCTTATGCAACCGTGTTTTCTCTTGTCTTATGCAACCATGTTTTCTCTTGTCTTAAACAACCTTGTTTTCTCTTTGTCTTACACAACCTTGTTTTATCTTACTTTACATAACCTTATTTTCTCTTGTATTACACAATCTTGTTTTCTCTTGTCTTACACAACCTTATTTTCTCTTGTCCTACACAACCTTGTTTTCTCTGTCTTACACAACCTTATTTTCTCTTGTCTTTACACAGACCTTGTTTTCTCGTCTTACACAACTTTTTCTCTTGTCTTATACAGCCTTATTTTCTCGTCTTACACAACCTTGTTTTCTCTCATCTTACACAATCTTATTTTATCTTGTCTTACACAAACCTTGTTTTCTCTTGCCTTACACAATCTTGTTTTCTCTTGTCTTACACAATATTGTTTTTTCTCGTCTTACATGATCTTGTTTTCTCTTGTCTTACATGACTTGTCTTACGTTTTCTCTTGTCTTATACAAAGTTGTTTTCTCTTGTCTAATACTAAATACAATCTTGTTTTCTCTTGTCTAATACTAAATACAATCTTGTTTTCTCTTGTCTAATACTAAATACAATCTTGTTTTCTCTTGTCTAATACTAAATACAATCTTGTTTTCTTTTGTCTAATACTAAATACAATCTTGTTTTCTCTTGTCTAATACTACTAATAGTATACTTAATACAATCTTGTTTTCTCTCATCTTACACAATCTTGTTTTCTCTTGTCTTACCTTACTACATAATATTGCTTTCCCACAATCTTGCATTCTTTTGTTTTGAACCATCTTGCTTTCGCTTGTCTTACACACTACCATATGCACTTGATACTGGATGAGAAAGCCACATAATTCAATGTGGCCAATATCAATAAGATTGACTGTGATTTGTTTGTGTTCAATTGATATGTACCCCTATTCACTGATATTGATTTGTTTGTGTTCAATTGATGTTTACTCCCTCTTCACTGATAGTGATTTGTTTGTGTTAAATGATATTTACCCCCATTCATCGATAGTGATTTGTTTGTGTTCAATTGATATTGACCCCTATTCACTGATAGTGATTTGATTTGTTTGTGTTCAATTGATTTGTTTGTGTTCAATTGATATTTACTCCCCTTCTACTGAAAGTGATTTGTTTGTGTTAAAATGATATTTACCCCATCCACCGATAGTGATTTGTTTGTGTTCAATTGATATCAGATATTTTGTTTGTGTTCCAATTCCACCGATAGTGATTTGTTTGTGTTCAATTGATATGATAGTTTTGTTTGTGTTCAATTGATGATTACCCCATCCCCCCCATCCACCGATAGTGATTTGTTTGTGTTCAATTGATATCAGATATCATTTTACCCAATTCCACCGATAGTGATTTGTTTGTGTTCAATTCATATTTACCCCATCCACCGATAGTGATTTGTTTGTGTTCAATTGATATCTACCCCCCATCCACCGATAGTGATTTGTTTGTGTTCAATTGATATCTACCCCCATCCACCGATAGTGATTTGTTTGTGTTCAATTGATATCCACCGATAGTGATTTGTTTGTGTTCAATTGATATTTATATTTGTTTGTGTTCCCCATCCACCGATAGTGATTTGTTTGTGTTCAATTGACATTTACCCCCATCCACCGATAGTGATTTGTTTGTGTTCAATTGACATCTACCCCCCATCCACCGATAGTGATTTGTTTGTGTTCAATTGATATCTACCCCCATCCACCGATAGTGATTTGTTTGTGTTCAATTGACATCTACCCCTATCCACCTGATAGTGATTTGTTTGTGTTCAATTGATATACCCCATCCACTGATAGTTTTGTTTGTGTTCTACCCCCCCATCCACTGATAGTGATTTGTTTGTGTTCAATTGACATCTACCCCTATCCACTGATAGTGATTTGTTTGTGTTCAATTGACATCTACCCCCATCCACTGATAGTGATTTGTTTGTGTTCAATTGACATCTACCCCATCCACTGATAGTGATTTGTTTGTGTTCAATTGATATTGACCCCCATCCACTGATAGTGATTTGTTTGTGTTCAATTGATATCTACCCCCATCCACTGACTGATAGTGATTTGTTTGTGTTCAATTGATATCTACCCATCCATCCACTGACTGATAGTGATTTGTTTGTGTTCAATTGATATCTACCCCCATCCACTGATAGTGATTTGTTTGTGTTCAATTGATATCTACCCCCATCCACTGACTGATAGTGATTTGTTTGTGTTCAATTGATATATACCCTGATAGTGATTTGTTTGTGTTCTATCCACTGACTGATAGTGATTTGTTTGTGTTCAATTGATATATACCCCCATCCACTGAGTGATAGTGATTTGTTTGTGTTCAATTGATATATACCCCCATCCACTGAGTGATAGTGATTTGTTTGTGTTCAATTGATATTGACCCCCATCCACTGAGTGATAGTGATTTGTTTGTGTTCAATTGATATCTACCCCCATCCACTGATAGTGATTTGTTTATGTTCAATTGATATTGACTGATAGTGATTTGTTTGTGTTCTATACTAGTCCACTGATAGTGATTTGTTTGTGTTCAATTGATATATACCCCCATCCACTGAGTGATAGTGATTTGCTTGTGTTCAATTGATATTGACCCCCATCCACTGAGTGATAGTGATTTGCTTGTGTTCAATTGATATTTACCCCCATCCACTGATAGTGATATGCTCAGTGAATCTCAGGGTGAATTAAGAGGTAACAGCAAGATGAAAGATAACTGAAAAAGTGAAAGGCAAGAAGAAAGCGGCAGTCGCACCCACCAACCGTCTATGTTTGATTGGGAAGGGGAAAGGGACAAGGGGGAAGCAAAAACTTCTGACAAAACTCACAAAAATTAAATGGGGAAGATTGATTTTTATTTATTTTTCATAGAATTAAAGATGATTAATTCAGCAAATATGATTCAAAGAACTCTTGAGAGAAAACCCAAACCCAACAACAACAAACCCAAAACAAACAAACATTAAGGAGCAAATTGAAATCTAACTAACTATTCCTGTTGAGAGAGAGGACAAAAATGTTCTACACGGAAAGGGGAATTGGACAAAGCAATGTCATTGACATTGTCAATGATTCTCAATCTCAGATGGGCTCTAAAACTAAAACTAACTCTAAAGGACAAACAAAACAAACAAAATGAAAAAAAAGAAGCCCACCTACCCGAATAAATTCTATTGACAACTGCACCTCTTGGCAACAGTGTGTTTGTTAGTAATGTGACTAATACAGAATTCGCCAGATTCCAGCACCCTAAATTTCTGCACACTCCGCAATACAGCACGTTGAATTTAGATGACCAAAATTTCACCTATATATAATAATAGGTCTGTATAACTGCACACCACATATACATTACCGCCTGGGTTTTTTTGGTGGCGATATGTTGGTTGTGAAAGTTCATTTTGAAATAATCATTGCATGTGTCAATGGTCATCATCAGCGATAGTGGCATCATGTGATATGTATGCAATCAATGGCAAAAGGTGGGAGACAGTGGGAGCTATGTGTGCATCTTTAACTCATAGACTACTCAGGGTCCAACACAAGAAAGTTGGGTGGTTTAAAACATTTGTAATTTTTTATTTGTTATTATTTTCCCTTTACTTTTTTAAAAACGGTGTTCATAAGAGATCAAACTTTACATTGGAAGCAATAAATATCGGCTATGTGTCGTTAATTTATCTGAGTGGGGATGAGTAATAGGGTGAAATTGAGAAGCTAAAAAAACGTTTTTGGGGTGGAGACACCATTCACACAATACACTACTTCCATCAATAAATAGATGAAAACAATGATTGGAAAATGATGAGTCGGTAAACTGATCGAAAACAGTGCAGTCTATGCCAATTCTGACTCGTAGATCTAGTCGTTGTAGTAGTGGTAGTAGTTGTTTTGTATGTTGGCAAAGAAAACGGGTTTAGTCGAAGGCAGCAGTTTAAAAAATCATAAAAAATCAACTGTTCACGCAAGAGAGCTCGTTCGGTATAAGAAGAATAATAAGTCTAGAAGATGCTCCTTACCGCAATTGCGTATACACAATTTTCTTTCGTTATGGCCTGACAACATGCGACAATGGTAGTGTATGAGTGAACAATATCAATAATTACACACAGTATTATCATTACTAAACCTATCCGTACACACAGCGCGCGTAAAGGCAACAACATGGGTTACAGGCTTAGGTTAACCCCCATCGGCACTGGATTTCTGCATGCACGGATTACTCAACTTTTTCGCTTCAATTGAGAGTATGTTGGAATCCAGGCGAGTCCTGTAATAATAGTTCTACTTTCAACTATCTGACTTGAAATAAGCCTTATAGGAAGAGAAGATGTTGAAATAGAAAAGGAAACCAAATAATAATTCATCAGAAGCTCAAACTTTCATTAGTTTGTTTTTTTTGTTATACATTATATAATTATGATAATCCATAACACTTTCATTAATCAGAATAAAGAACGGAGCAGATCATAAATTTTGTATGATAATCATTATTGAAAATGGGAGCAAAACATCTTAAAGCACTAAGGCAAAAAAACAACACCCCCAAATGTTTCAGAACAAAGTGTTATTAAAATAAAATAAAAAAATTTTTTTAAAAAGAAAGAAAAAAAAAAAGACTAAACAGCTATCTCCCCCCCTCCCCCAAAAAAAAACAACCCACAACAAAACTAAACAATTTCCCCTGCTCAAACCTCAAACTCCTCTAACATATTCATCTCACCAACAAACCATATTAAACATATCTCTATCATAATACTTTTGATGAGAAGGTGTGAGAAAAATTGTCTATATAGGAATAAAAAGGAATTTTTGTAAAAAAGCCGACATGTCACGAGTATGTGACAACAGTGTGACAAAACCATGGAGGAGAAGACGAGAATATGACAGTATGATGATGACACATGTGTGACAGGAAAGAGAACGAGCAGATACGACATGAATGGAAAAAAAACTGTACCTGGGATGACATAATAGTAATAATAATAATAATAATAATAATAATAACAACAGGATCTGATTTATAACAACAACTTGCTCACTGTAACTGCTTATTATTATTATTATATATGTATATGTACACTGAATAAAATGAACACAGATGCACTTTAAATTAAAAAGCTACCAAGCCACAAAAAGAACAAACAAAAAATGAATAAAAAACCCTAAATAGGTAATAAGAAATGCAAAACCAATTGATAAGTTTGATAAGACAAGCATTGCTAATAATAATTATAATAATAATATATGTTTATAATAATAATATATGATCTCTTTTTTATGTTTATGTGAGGTGAGGGGGGGGGGTAGTAAGGAGAGATTGCAAAGAGGCATACGCTTCAAATTTTCAAAATTTAATGACAACAAAGTGCTAGGTTTGTTCTTTAAAATAAGGAAAAGTCTATTTAAATAATATACATAATATAAAAAGTGAGATGCAGTATGAACCAGATGACTTTGAATTTACAAACCACGCAAAGAACAACTGCGTTCCATTAAGTTTAAGGCAGCGGTCTACGTCTTCCTAGCAAGTACTAGACCACCACGTGCAGTGATTTCAATCAAATTTCATACAGTTCAACTAAGCATCATTGCTGCCAAAAGGAATGGACAGAACCAGGACGAAAAGAAAATATACAAAAAGGGGGAATCACAAAATGGTAGAAAATGAAATAAATTTCTTAAATAATCACTCAAATATATACCACCAAGGATAAAAAAAAAAAAAAGAAAAAAGAATGAAATATGTACGTTTTTCTTCTTATCACAGATTTTCATATAATTAGAAATAAAAACTGATAACCGTTAAGCATGACTATAAATTCATCTGATAGATAAATAAATGGTATAATCTGTTTCCTATACGCTAACAGAGACACAACAAAACAACCATGAAAAAAATCTGAAGGAAAAGAAAAATGCACCTGGCACTTAAACTAACTAGCAGAGAGAAAAAATAAACATATCAATTGATAATGATGTGAACAACGCGTCCGTTATTGAAAGGGATGAGACGATGCCAGTACGTTATAGTAGACACTACAATGGCTGATACTTGTACGACTGGCCTCTTGTCTATTCTTCCACAGACAATGCGACAAAAAATTGTACACACACACATACACAAAGATAATACACAACATACAAAACAAGAAGAAAATGAGTTCTAAAAAAAACCCCAAAAATGTAAGAAAGAAAACAAAAAAACCCCGACCCAGATGAACAATTGAAAACATTTAAACAAGCATAAGTACAAAAATAATATGTTTGAAAACGACAAAAAATGTTCACACATTGAAAAAAAACCCGCAAAACAAAAGCGAGCAAACCCAACCCCAAAATTAACACATCATTTAAGCACGTAACCAATTAAATAAATCGTATCATTTGATATTGAGTGTATATTAAAAAAAAAGATCAATGGTTTTCGGTATGAGAAATACATTATGGAATTTGCAACCAAAAGAAAAAAATAATTGTTTTCCAGTGGATGAAGTAATCAAAGCAATCGAGTTTCATTGAATCCTTAAGTCAGCACTCACCAACATCTCTACGCAATCTTATTGATTAAATCGACGATGATAAAGATAGTGGCGGCGATGGTGATAACGATCGGATGACGACTGCTTTGCAACAATATCAAAATGAGGAGCCAATCAGCTGTCATGAGTCCACTTCAGTGGGAGCTGTCTCCTCCAATGACACGGCAACAGAGTCGGGTGGGAGTTCAGAGTCTGTTGGGGCGGCGACGGATGGCAAAGCCTTCGCGTCCGCGGCCGGGGTGCGGCGGCAGCGACGACTGGGAGGGGGGCAAGTGGTTGCCAGTTTTGAGCGATTCCAGGAGCTGAGCGCACTCTAGCTCTTCCTGCCCAGGAACAGAAAGTTCGATGGAGTCAATTTTTTCGTGGTTTTCAGACACTGCCTGAACCTCCTCCTCTTCTTCTTCTCCATCCTCCTCAACCTCGTCACCTTCGTCTTCCTCTCCTTCCAAATCTAATTCTTCTTCATCATCATCCTCTTCATCATCATCCTCTTCTTTCTCCTCCTCCTCTTCTTCTTCTTCTTCTTCTTCCTCTTCATTCTCCTCTTCCTCCTCCATGTCTTTGTCCATTGCTTCGGCAACCTCCTCCTCTTCCTCTTCTTCTTGTTCGTTCGTTTCCATGGCAACACTTTCTTCTTCATGCTCAGCTTCCAGCTCAATGACAATTTCGTCAGGACCATCCAAGGCATCTCCTTCCGTTTTCTTCGACTCTTCTGCCGCTCCGTGATTTAAAATACCGTGTTCCAGGGACATCATGGACTCCACCGCGTCCTCTCGCTTCTCTGCTTCTAGTTTCCGCTCCTTTGACGAGGCAGCGACGGCCTCGGCGACATCGGACACGGCCTTTTCTGCCGCCGCCTTCTCACTGGGAGTACACGGGGAAGGCGTGGCGGCTTCCTCTGCAGGTTCCAGCTTTATTTCCTCTGAATTCAAAAAAGGGCTTGACGGGTTAGCAGATTCTTCCTTAGCCTCCGGTGATGCCAACTGTGACTCTTTGCTGGTCCCTTCTCGGCAGTTGTTGCAAACATAGTCCTCGTCTTCCCTCAGGTCGTCCTTTTTCAAACCGACACACAGCAAGTGGAACCATAGCTCACAGCAATCACACTGCACCCAGTTGACTTCTTCACCTGGAATCAAATAGAAAACATGTTGATCTGAATGTGTACAAGACGTGAAGCATAGATATAGAAACAATACAGAGATAAAAATTGTTCGTTCTCTATGAGGTGATGAGGAAAACGTGCATTCCCCTATCATAGTGGTTCTAAACATGGGTTTGATTTAACCCCATGGATTCAGCGAGTCATTCTCAGGGGTTCGGCAGAGGTCAAGAAACATAAACATACTCTGTACGAGTGTTTCTGTTTGGTTCACCCTATCCAGGGGTTTGGTGAATGCACGTGTGAAACTCATGGGGCTCAGGATTTCCAACTACTGCCCCATTATGAGGAAAGGAATGCAATCTGCATTAAACCCCCCCCAAAACAGGTAATAAAACCCCCAAACTCAAACACTTAATCCCGGCTTGCTCATCAGCCAAGTTATGAGGCCAAGTTGTGAGGAATTTAACATGGAAATTATTACACACCAACTTTTGACTTCATATCTTTTATGTCGTTCATTTCATTTCAAATTTTTTTTTTAATGACATGATGAAAATAAGGCATTCAAATTTTCCCTGGAATTGAAGAATGGGCTTAAAATGCAGGAAAATCCATCAGTTTCAATAACAGTTGGTAAGAAATGAGTTAACGATTGTTTGAATGTATGGATATGTACATTGAGCAAAATGCATTTCCAATACAGCAAATCAAAGGGGGCTATCGAGGTATACGAGACATTGTAGTGGAGAATTATAATCCTTCTCACACAAAGTAACAATAATCTATTTTTTTTTTAAAAATGAGTTAGGGAGCTGTATTGTGTTTATATCCAATGCTTATTTTTTGCCAAAGACTACAGATCTAGGTAGGGGTTTAAAAAATGTCTTAATGTATTCCATAGTTGCAATGTGTTATAGCAGTGTACGCAACCCATCATGTTTAAAATTTCAATCCCATATGTGAGATAAAAATGTGATCCCTCTCAGCCTCTTTCTAGCACGACTTTAATTTAATTATGATCGACAAAATATCCAGTTTCAAATCCGCGTAGTTCTAGATCTAGATTATATTTGCAGAATACGGCTTAAATATATTGATTTAAACATCATCATTTAAAAGATGTCTTAATGTCTAGATTTAGATCCAATATCATAGTGAATTGAACACAGGAAAAACAAAACATCTACGTCAGCAGCCACTTTAAAGTCATGATATTTTAACACCCCATGAGAGTCAGCCGCAATAGCTCAACTGTTACCGTAGCACATCCGGGGGCCATGCATAATGAAAAGGGCCAGATTCGAATCCAGTCAACGAGTCCTTTGTTTTCCCCCATTTCTGAAGTTTTTTATTAATTTTTCTTCTTCGTTTTTCATTTCTCATAAACACACAGGGCTTGGAATTAGTTCTAATTTTTTGTAGCAATATGTTGAAACTATCATGATTTGCCAAAGTTCGTATGGTACACAAAAATGTCTACAGGTAATAGTTACACATAGAATCCAATTGTATATCATGTATTTGTTGTTCAACCCGAGGACGCAGACAAAAGATAACACAAAAAGCTGATTTCACGAATTTAATTTGTTAACCCGGCAACGCCTGCCACCTACAGCCAGCATGTGTAAAAAGAAGACAAGACAAAGGAAGAAGAAGTTAGCACTAAGCTGATGAGCTGGCTTGCACATTTCAAGCTCATAGTCACAATAGCATTCATTAAAGGAAGTCTAACCAGACATACAAAATCACAATGAGGCTTGCAGCAAATCAATTGCAACTTATATAATAGAAACACTTGGACCCGAATGTAAACTGCTTACTGCCAAGCACATCTATGGCAACTCTAATTCACTTGGGCATGTTCGTTCCAGCTTTCATGCTGTAGGGTGAGAGACCTGACAGAGATAAATGGAAGTATAGGGCTCATGAAATTCAGCAACCCCCCCCCAGGCAGAAGAAGAGACAAAATAGGTGATGGGCAGATTTGCTACCAACCTGTTGGTTTCTGGCATTTGAAAGCCGAGCAATCCTCGTCGTTGTCATCGCTGTCGTCCATCATGACTAGCTCTTCCTTCAGTTTTTCTCCTTCTTGACCTTGGGCTTCCTCTCCTTGACCTTGCCCCCTCAGGGGATGGCTTGACCCCTGGAGTAGTAGGTGGCTGAGGTGGAGGAGGCAGCTGCTTTTTCTTCTTCTTCAGCTTGGGTTTGATGTCCACGGCACCATTGGTGGTGCTCTCTGCTTGGGGCCCTGAATCACTGGATTCTTTGATTTTTGCTGGAAAGGGAGAAGACATCCATGGCATTTTAATAACTACGAAGGATAGAAATATTATATCTTGAAATAAAAAAAACCCCAAACTTATTAACCCTTTCCAGGCGGGTCCCGTATATTTGCATCACTCCCGGCCTTCCAGCAAGACTAGGTGTTAGTGGCGGGTCCCGTATAACTGCACTGCAGTCAAAGACGGGTTTTAGGAATGCCTCTATTCTGACAAATTACGCTGATCAACCCACGCCATGCCAAACAGAGAAAGTCTATTATTTTAAGGGGTAAAAGTGATAGTTCATTTCTGAGGCTAACACACACTCGATATATTTTATAAAGAGATACAACACACAGGAGCTCATCTCAAATGCAGGCTGTGGACCCTCTGCAAAGTGGACAAAACCAAAGACGTAACTTCAGGACAGATGTCAATTACTTTTGTAAGAAGTGCCACCCACAAGCAAGAAATACTAGTTGATGTAAATAAAAGATATCAGTGGCCAATCACATTACACACCTAAGGTCAGCCTGAATGGAAGGCGTGACCTTAGAAAGAAATCATGTTCAGGGTTGACCAATCAGGGAAGCATTGTGTTGATGGTTATATTGTCAAACGTCACATACGTCAAAATATATCTCCACCTCTTTTTCACATAAGAATGAAGAGATTAGAGTGTTGAAAGTACAGAGAAAAAAACTGAAGCTTTCATCTGAGTTCAGCGACTAGTGACAAAGGAATCTCTCAAACAGGTCCATTTCACATGGTCATGATGACATGTGGTATCTGGACAAGAGGAAGGGCATAACATAATATGAAAGCTTAGCCATGTACCTACTCTACCTCAATGCCAGCACATCGGTGCGGTCAATACTACCCTTAGTTTGAAATCAGCAAGAGCTGCCAACCCGTTACTTAAATGAAATCATTCATAACAATACAGAGCATGAAAGTAGGGCCCTTTTCATTTATAGCGATTAACTGACATTAGTCCGGTCACTGTCAAATCTGTGAATTCCGTAAAAATGGTTTTTTTAAAAATGCCTTGGCTGAAGGCAACAAGATGGAATCATAGCACTAGGATTGAGTGAGTTGAGAACTTTGTGTTCCTTTCCATACTGCTAGACAAGCTTCCCACTATCGTCTTTTTCAACCTACCTTTGATGTTATCCTTAACATCTGCTACAGGTCAAGCTAGCCACTATCACCTTTTTCAACCTAGCTTTGATGTTATCCTTAACATCCGCTACAGGTCAAGCTAGCCACTATCGTCTTTTTCAACCTACCTTTGATGTTATCCTTAACATCCGCTACAGGTCAAGCTAGCCACTATCGTCTTTTTCAACCTACCTTTGATGTTATCCTTAACATCCGCTACAGGTCCCTCCTTTTTCTTGCCTTGCAGCTTCTTCTTTTTCTTCTTCACCACCGTGGTCTCCACCCCATTTTCCACCTTGATCCTCTTGATGACCTGGTCACTCAACCGCGTCCCCTCGGCCGTAGCCTTCTTCCGCTTCAATTTCTCCTTGGCTTTGAGGGCCAGCTCCCTCTTTTGCCCTCCTTCTTCTCCTTGCTTTTCTCCATACCACTCTGGCTAGTGACCTGTTGCATGAGACATTCAGGAAAAGAAAAAACAATTATATTGTTGAATTCTTTAATGAGATATAAAAAACATAGTTATAAATCTATTGATCATAACAGGTAAATGATAACACTCCATTTTCTTTTCATACATGTTAAAAATAAAATAAATAAGAGACAAGATAAAGGCCTGTAATACATCGGAAGCAGAGAAATATAATATTCAGAAGTGTTTTAAGTTTAATTCAAATAATGAAAAGAAGGTAATCTAACATTTCCTTATGTTGACAATGGTCCGATCCTGTGGGATGAGATGACTCAGTGATAAAAGGAATTACAGTATGAGCCAGAGAAAGCCCCACTTCAGGCATTTCGTTTTTTTCCATGGGCAAGAAAATCAAACCCTATTTACACACTTGGACAACTCTTCTTCCCCATGATAGTATATAATTCCTTTCTCAAAAGGAACTTGAAATGCCAAGCGTCGCACGACACCTTTCGGTGCATGAGCGGAGGGCACTAGTTTCTTTCTTATACAATGAACAACAATAATAAGCATATTGCTTCTAGCGCAACCAATATGGGAAAACATGTAACCCCATAGGGAAGGACCTACCTCCAAATCAGAATATCTGTTGGGTTCGGAGCGGGCGTAGCAGGCCTGCAAGATGCGCCAGATGTGTTGGGTCTCGTCAAGCGACACCTCCAACAAATCTCCTCCATCATCAACTCTTCCAGCTGTGCCCTCTTCGTCTCGGCCACGTCCAGCAAAGGTGGGTCCATCGTCCTTGGAATAAGGGGCGACTTGCGTGGCGTCTTACGGGGGATCCATCTAGAAAAAAAAACCCATACAATAGGTCTCATTAATATTTTTTCTTCACACCTATTTTAGGTATCTACTTTAAATGAAATTTAAGCACATTGTAAGTGACTAAGAATCATCAGCAGGCTAGACCAGCTGCTCTCAAATTGGGATCCGTAATTGAAGGGGTTATTTCAATAGCGTGCCTATCCATTTTCATGAAAAACGAGACAGAGAGATAATCCTAGAGAATGAAAGGAAATCGTGCTTCCTGAAAAATGTGAAAATGATAAGATGAAAATACATCACATTTACAGCCGTTTAAAACTTGGAATTCCCAAAGCCAACAGTGCCAAAGTCCATGGTTTTTGGCCTTTTTCTCTAAATGACGTAATTGTGACAAGCACACTATTGAAATGACCTCTTCAATTCATTGGGGGGGGGGGCTTTTAACATTTTTCATAAAAAAGACAGCCCAGCGTAGAATTATTAAAAGCCAAGCAGACTCATTGAACTGTTATGTCAAGTAGATGTCAGAGATTTGTCATTTTAAAATAAATAATTGTTTACCCCCTTGTATCGCTACTGTGTGACTGAGGAAGGCGGTTTTGCCCAAAACTTTTCTCTTTGTGCTGTCTCTGTTCTAAGTATTAGGCCTTCATATTCAATTTCGTATTTCCTCTTTGATGTTTATTTAACAGTACTTTCTATTTACGGGGGAAAAGACCAGCGAGTCAATGTTCCTACTTGGATAGAGCATAAATAGATGATAGAATGAAGGTGGTAGACCAGCAGTAAAAAATCCCCATAAAGGTTACAGCACAAAATCAAAAGTAACTCACTGGAGGCAAGGCCCTTTGAGACAGAGGAGTAGGCGTGCTCCGAAGACATGCCCAAGGAGCTGCTCTGGGGATGTCGATCTCCGCCCGATGTCGTGGCTCATGGGATTTGGGGCGGGGACCAGAGGCGTGGCCAGTGGGGACTGAGGCGACTCGCTACTGCCAGGAAGCGGCGACTCGTCCATGTTCACCCCGACGCCCGCCTCTCTCGACACGTCCCATTCCGCTTGAGGTCCGGTGCCCATCTCTTTCTTTTCTCCCTCCGCCGCCCTGCCCTGCCCCCACGGCTGGTCTCGGTTACCAAAAGCGCTCTGTGTGACAGAAGCCAGGTGAGGCTGGAGTTCCGGGTTGTTCGCGGCTTTTTGTAGCTCTGCGTTGATGATTTTCTCGGTTTTCTCGCGGGCGGCCTGTTCCACCATGCGCTGGCTCATGACAGACAGCTGAGCCATGGCGTGGGCCATCTCCGTGGAGGTCAACACCTGCCTGGCTCGATCCTTTGAAGGTGAAATAAAAACATTTACAATCAGTGATTGCGAAAGAAAGCTTACAATAAGCTATTTCAATGTAATAGGGTTGGACATGGCTAGAAGATCAACCCTGCTCTTCAATTGCGGAAATGTTTTGAAAAATTTGTACATTTTTCAACATACAGCAAGAGATTGTGTTCTATTGAACTTTGTCCTATCCACTATATGCGGTAACCAAAGGCTTAAATAAGAGGAAATATCAAGATGAAAGACATGTAAAAAGGTGATGTCGTTACCTGCCAATCATCGACCACACAAAACAAAAAAACATTTTGCTCATTTATAAGATGCAAACTACCCAGGTTTCACAGTACAAACAAACTCTTAGGAACTTTTTGGACGTGCTACACTTATCAATATTCACAAGCAGATAGTCATCTCTAATACCGTCAATACAGATAAAAGGAGCATGTCTCCAAAAGACAAAAAGCCCTCCATTACAGGTGGTCCCAAGAATCAAGAGCCCCAACCAATTTTATCCCACCAGACACACCTGCATAATATGAAAGCAATAAGGCTAAAAAGACAGAGGTCTTGGGTCCTCACTTCCACCCCCCTTTTACAATTTAAGACACTACACGAGGTGGAAAAAGTCAGATGACTCTTTGGTGCAAGGGCATTAATAAAAGTGTGTAAGTCAAGACGCATCTGCCAGGCCATGGCTCTTTAGCTTTAGCGCAAGGGCATAAACAGACCTGCCAACTTTCCCAGGGACAAAATAGGGAAAATGAATATTTTTGAATCATGACATGTGGATCGATTCATATATGCAATAACGGACGGTGCACCCCCTAGTAATTGTTGATGCTATCGCAGTTGTTTTTGTGCGATCACAAGCAAATTTCTTAGTGATTTCCGAATCTGGGCACATTTCTCTTAACAGAGTCCCAAACTGATTACTAACCGAGACAGGCAGGTTTTTGTCAATAATAAATTTTGTCCATAGAACCTCTGCCCTAATCACAGAGCAATCTCTCTCCTTGGTCATGAAGCCACTGATATTCCTACTGGATAGAATGTCCTTAACTGCAGTAGCATGCTTTGCAGTTTTCACATGTTTTCTGATGTCATCCTTCCCACCACCACTGGCAATGCTAACATTGTGCAAAGCTCTCCCCTTTCACAGAAGGTTTAATGCATGGCCATTCCTACCTATATTCCTCCCGAAATTTAACACTTGGTTTAGGTTTATTGCTTGGTTGAAAACTATTAGTATTATAACTAGATCTAGAGGTAATTTTCAAAGGCCTTTTTTCAGAAATTGATCCATGCCCAATTCGAAATAAAACGTTTATCTTTAATACCGTCAATACAGATCTAGATCTCAGTTGTAGAGCCTAATATTCCAATTTTAGACACGGTAAATTATAAAAACAGCGGTAAATCAATTAGTAAATCAGGAAAGTTGGCAGGCTTGAGTAAATCCAAAACGAAGGTAAAACTAATCAAAATTATAATCCAGGTAAGATCCGAAGAAAACAGACACAATCAAGAAAGCGCGCTAGATATAGAAAATAATATGAGTCAGTCATCGGCTTATTAAATAAAGGAAAGAGACTGAAAGAATGATAATACACTGTATTTAAATGATTACAACTTAAACCTAGCAAAGCGAATGCAGTTTCAAGCTTCTAGCCAAACAGCATTAATAGTGAATATCGAGCATTTAAAATCACTGAATGTAATCTATGATTACTATCAATGAACCTATTTATATTTAGTATCGAACCAAAAGATTTTATTGTCTTCAATTATTTCTACCAAGTACGATTATAAGCTTAGTACTTAGTAGAGCTCAGTAGAAATTACAATTTGCAAATTTCTTCACCAAAATAATTTTTCGCCCTCGAGAACAAAATATCGGAAAATTGCGGCCATATCGGGAATGGGGGTTCCAAATCGGGAATTTCTCTATAAAATCGGGAAACTTGGCAGGTCTGCATTAATAAAAGTGTGTAAGTCAAGACGCACCTGCCAGGCCATGGCTCTTTCCGTCAGGCACTGC
Source organism: Doris montereyensis (assembly GCA_037039925.1). Taxonomy (NCBI): domain Eukaryota; kingdom Metazoa; phylum Mollusca; class Gastropoda; order Nudibranchia; family Dorididae; genus Doris; species Doris montereyensis. Next base: position 212,909 of record JAXRKP010000615.1, on the reverse strand, counting down.
AAGGCTTCCCCCTCCGCCATTCTCACCGGCAGCTTCTGGAGCGAGACCAACAGTGACAATATGGTCTCTAGACAGGTCGACGCGACCTCAAACACAGAGGACACAGAAATTTCATCTCCTTGGTTGCCTGGAAGAATGAAACGTCTATAAATTACAAAACTTAGAACTCTGAGAGTACATATAAACACACTACATTGAATACCGATGCATTACGGAGATTCTAGTATAAATTAACAATGTTTGAAGAACTACTTTAAATCTAATAAGCGCAGGTAAAAGCATGAAATAAAATCAGCACTATTAGCATGATCCAAAGGCAAAGTATGGCCCTTATATTAATTACATCTCCCAATGCTATGGCAATTTGTTCAAATATACATGTAGGAATAGCAATTTTTATGAACATTCATCTCAAGATTCTATTCAAAACTTAAGGCAGCTTGTGTGAGAAAAGTTTTGACTCAAAAATTAGCAACATCTCTATTACCTGCATGATAGCGGCTTGGGATGTTTTGTTCTTGATGCTGGCAGATTTTGGGAAGGAAACACAGGTACCTGAAAGGAGGAAGAAAATCCAGCCAAGTTTTAATTTGTCGGAAAACGTCATTCTAAATTGTCATGCCATACAACAAGGTAAGATAAAACCCCCAGCAAATATTAAGCAAAGCAAACCCCCTTGTAATCAGTTGAAGCAGAGGAAAAAAAGACCACCCCCCGCCCCACCAAACTAAAACCTGCACACCTCATCCAGCTTAAAAGTAAATTAACCCATAAGTCTAATTGTTGAAAGTGGAAATCAGCAGCGACTACTTGTGAAGCGACTGTCGCAGATAAAAATTTGCTTGTTGCCCATAATGTATTTGGTGAAACACAACAGATTTGATAAGAAATCCTATTTTATTTCTGTATATTCTCACCATGAAACCAGTCTTTGCACAGCTCGCACTGCAGCATAAACCCGGATGCAGGCTTGCGGCACACACAAAACTTTGCCTCGCTGTCGTGTCGCTTCTCCATGTTACGTGTTCTCAGATCTCTCATCAGTTCCACTTCCTTCACCTCGCCCATCTTGAATGCTGCCACTTGGGTCAGGATCGACTGTGAAGTTGAGGCCAACATGTAATCCTAATTAGCATTGAACTACATGAAAAGAAAAGAACTTCATAAAGAAATAGCGTCTCAAACAACGAAAACTTGATTCCCAATTTCAATCTCTGAATCACACATCGACATCCCTTTTGCTTCACCTATCGGCAGGTTCCCGACAAATATCCTGATACATCACATTTGAAAATCCATGCAATAACAACAAAATATTCTTTTACCTTGAAGAAAAAACATCTGAGCTCACCACAGCTTTAATTTTAACATGACTACATGTATCAGAGATCCCTTTTATTCTCCGACAAAATCCTTCCCAAGACTTGCCCAGTATGCATGTACGACAAATAACACGAAGACCAGCACTCACCACTCCTGAGGCCCGACCGTCGTCACTGGTGTAGTCAGAAGTCCCATCAACATCCTTCTTGTCCCCTCCATCCTTTTGTCGTTTCTTTTTGCATCTACCCCCACTGTACATGCCGATGTCTATTCTTGGTGACAAGACCTGGCCAAATCATAAAGAAAAACAGATGAAAATAAATGACAAATCAATTGACAAAAAATTCTTTGCTCGTAGAGAGAAAAATTAACACCAACTATACCGAAATCCAACCACTAACAAAATGTCCACTGGACTCAGCATGGGCACACACACACACACTCACCTCAAGCAGTGTAAAGGAGGAATTCTTTTCAAGAAGGTACGAGCTGTGCGGTCCTTCCAAGTCTTGGCCGCGGCCACTTGGGACTCCAGCTGGGGAAGTTGGTCAAGCCTGACCGGTATTGGCTGTCCCTTGGACACCAGAGATTCCAGGACCTCCAGGTAGGCATACTGCTCTATGTTTTGAATTCCTTCCACCTAGACCACGACAAACAGTTATATAGAATAAACATGTCAAGTTTGCATTCATACGTTAGCATCACATTCAATCTATTTGTACTGTAAAACCCTTTAGCAAGAGATTACAGAAGACCAATCATAAGTAACTCTACAGAAAAGTAGACAGACGACAAAATTGCAACATTTTTTGAACTATCTCAATCAGAATCTATCCCATTTTTATGAGCAATAACCTTAGAGTACATTAAAGGACCAGCTAGATGTAAAACAATGAAAGCAAAGAGGAAGAGCCAGCTGACTACCCGCTACAATTTTTGTTTCTTTAGTTTGAATTCTTTTCCAACAAGCATGAAAGAGAATCGTGTATAAATTATACAGTATTACCACTCTGATGAAGACGTCTATGACAAATTTTTATATATTTATTACATAAACCGATAAGCCAACGTCTAATATAATATGATAAACATTTCAATTTTCAGAAAAAAATCATGTAATTCTGTCAATACCTATTTTTGAAGATGCTCGTTCATTGCATTTGAGAAAATCCTTTTCTTCAAGTCTTCGGTACAATTTGATCTCATAAAAGGAGACGAAGTATAAAACAATACATAACCATTGACACCTGGGCCATTATATATATTATCATTCAAAGCTGCTAAAAAAAAAATCTCTCTATTTAGACAGGCTTTTTTTATTTCTTAGGATAAATGATAAGTACCTTTTGAACCCATTCCTTGGCCTTTTTCACAGCTTCTCGCAGCGAAGCAATGTTGGGCAAAAAGGCAGGGATATTTCTTGCCTCCGCTATGATAGCTTCTAGTGTGGTCAGCAAATGTCTGGGTCTAAATAGATACACAAACATACACAAAAAATTAATTAAAAAGATTTTCTTCATTTTCTTATACCTCTTCTGGGGCTGGGCAAACTATTAAAATTTGTCAGACAAAAAGGTTAAGAGCAGAAGTACACTTCCAGCCAGCCACCCCATAAAAAATGGAAATGCGTGATATATTTTCACTTGTTCTATGAAGATAAAAAATGTTTAAAGAATCTTTCCCAAATAAAATAACAATTCATTTTAAGACGATAAGCTCTAATTCCAAATTTAATAACTCCTTCCAATTATATTATGGAAACGTGATGCTTAAATGAATATTCACATGTTGGGACGTTTAACTTTACACAGACCCATCCATCGCTTCAAAATAAAAACAAAATGTCCAAATGACCACCAGCTTTCAATTCCTCACCGAGCCTGAAGACAAATTCGAGCTTTCTCTTCCCATCGTTCGCTGACCGTCAGCAGCTCTTGAAGCTCGGCCATGGCTTTCTCAACGGCCGGATGTGGCGCAAGACTGACGCCAGACTCCATTAATTTGCGCATAGTGTCAAGTGTAACACTGTTAGGTTCCCGCATGGCATAGCGGACTTCGTCTAGCCATCTGGCTTGTTGAAGCACCTGTTGGATGAAACAAGGGCAGAGGATGCTTACAGGCTCATGGTAAACCAGGAAAGTAAAAATTTATACAATTTCAATGATTTACAAAGGACTAGTGTAAAAAATATGATGGAAATTGAAATATTTTGATTTCCATATAGATGTGGGACATGGCATGAAACATGAAATTTAAAAAAAAAAGAAAACTTTTATCTAACAGAGTTCGTTTAAAACGCCTGACCTGTTTAAGCTTGGGAATTTCTGGCAGATCCACGTCCAGACTGATTCCAATCTCGATGAGAGTCTCCACCTGCTCAGAGTCAGGCGTCTCTGCCACCAGCGCTTCTGTGGCCTCTTCCCTGAACTCAACCACTTTGTCCAGGAGTTCCTTAAAGAAACACAAAACAGAAAGCTTTTTAAGCACAATTCTGTAGAGGTACCTGTGATACTAAAAAAGGGTACGATCTGTATTATTGTTCATATTGACATTGGGTGGCTAGCTATGAAAGCTGAATGGGATTGACGTAATATTGTCTAAAATGATGCCAAAATGGTAGAACCATTTTGAGCCTTCAAATGTCAGCCAATCAAAAGAGAAAATCTTCATCCTTTTGCTTTACGCTCCAAGTCAGTCAGTCACTAAAGAATGGCAAGTTAATAATTAAAAGGCTAGAGAATATTACGGTAAACTACCTAAAACAGGACGCTAATACTCCCACAGCCGCAGACAGTATCATGACCCTTGTTGCACATAACGACTGTTGCTGGCTTTTGCTTCTCTATATTTTTTAAGACTATGAAACGAAATTCTCTGAACCATACTGTTTCTATCTCATTGTGTGAAAAACAGACATATGGGATCTTCTGTTTAAACATAATAGTTTCTAAACAAATTTGCTTTGACCTTCGAGTTATTGTCAGAATGACAATGGCGCCTGCCTCAATCAGCTTCCAGCAACAATAAAGACAAAACAAAACAAACAAAAAACGCTGAATGTATAAATCACTGGAAGACGTTGATTCGGGATTTATAATATGAGGAGCAATGAAAGAGATCACTGACGACTTTAATAAAGCAAACGGTAGTGAAATAGAGAGGAAGGCAACATGGTGAAGACTTGGAAAGAGCTGGAGAAAAGTAGCAATGCTGGCTAAAGAACAGGAAACATTGGAAACTCTTTGATGATGGCCTGTACTCCACGGGGAGCTGGGAGTGTGACTATGACACAAAGGAAAGACTTACTTTAATCAATTTAGTTTCCTTGATGACGCAAGGCAGACTAATGACTTGCTGGTAGAAGCCGGTCAGTTCATCCAAGGTCAACTTGGCAACATGCTTGCCTTCAATGGACTGGCGGTGCCTGAAATGTTGGAATAAAGTAAAATTAAGTCCCATACTTAGTGTTGAGCGTAAGGTAATCAGGAATACAGTCCTAGATACCGAATAACATGGTATTTCATATTTCTTTTCCATCATTTCCTTCCCATGCTGTCTTTAATTTTGTAGGACCTGAATAGATCTAGCTGTCCATTTTAGTTTACGGTTGACAATGGGGGCCGAAATAAAAAAAATATAGGGAGTGAGGATAGAACTTCCACCCTTGAAACTGCTTTTTGTGAATCTATTGTTCTGTTAATCTATTGTCCCTTCCCAATTTTGAAAATTTCATCACAAATAAAAACCCAAAAGATAAAAATACTGCAGCATCATTCTATGTCAATGTATACTAAGGAACACTAAAATAGACTGAAGGATAATTAACATGTAGGTTTTCAGAGTTTTCGGCACAACATTAAAAAAAAACTGCCATCTGGAAAAGAACTGAAAAGTTAACAGTAAAAAAATGGAGAGTTAGAATCACAGACAAGGACAAAATAGCACTACCAGTGAATATTATACATTTCTTTATCCCTCATCTTTTATAAAAGTAGGCACTTTTGAAAAAAGGAAAGCCAAACAGATAGAAAATAAACAAACACAATTAAACTGTAACAAAAAACAACAGTGCAGACCTTGTGCGGACTTTCTTGCTGACCAGCTGACTGGCCACATTGGAGCATTTCTCGGCTTCTGTGACGGCACTGAAAAGAGTTTGGAAAAGGTCAGAGTCTGGGAACTTCTTGTCCTCGGCCTCTGCAATCAGATCCTTCAGGTCGCTCAGATCTAAAACAAGACACACGTACCATTGAGATCTTGTAACACAATGAGGATGATAGGCTGGTCGGTTACCCCATTAGTAAACGAGGGCCAGTCACATGATTTAAACAGCTGTTAGTACCATAATAAAATGTTTTCAAAGCCTTTGTGTAATTGTATCACATGACATCTGTTCATCTTTCTTTCTAGAAAACTTGATTGCCCATTTTTTCCAATAGGCAATGATTACATTTTACCATTCCTTTAATTAAATTAAAAAAACATACAAACCATGTCCATGTTTCTTTCATTGGAATTTACCACATCCCCCCCCCCCCCCCCATATATGCAGTGATCTAAGGGAAAGAGTGAAAGGAGGGAAGGACCTCTACTAGCGGCAGATGTGACATGTGCCAACTGTCCACCATGTTCATGGTGTGTTACAGTTTCATTGGTTGAATATTTTTACACAAATTATTTCAATTCAGTAATCCATACATTTTCAAAAAGTCAACATCCATATTCTTGTTGTGTCCTCTGTGATAAAGCCAACAGCAATTTTTTAAAAATAATTAAAACCCAAAGGGGTATAAAGGAGTGATTAAGTCCTACAATCTCCCAAGACTTGAAAAAAGAAACAAATAATCTCTACACAAAACCCAAAATAAAATAACGCGTATGTATTGATGTTAAAAAAAGCACACAACAAGACAAGATTTTCACGCACACTTACCCAACTTATCATCTCCGCTGGCTTCCAGAGCATTTCTGACGACCACATTCCAGTTGTCGAAAGACTCTGCCCGCACTTTCAGACGATGAAGCATGCTGGGTAGTTCGTCCAGAGTATAGCGATATCGGAGAACTAGACGGGACATGGGGCAGTCGCACAATTCTTCCACATGATACATACATACAAGACGATCTGTGGAACAAAATAGAAAACAGATTGAATTATCAGAATTTACTCTGTCCACCACATATGGTGATCTCAGGAGTGAAGTTTTACCCCAGTTATCAGATATGAAACAAGAAATGAAAAGCAGTAAGACCTATTCACATCTGTTAACTTACACTTAATTACAGATAACTTTGTTCTATATAAAGAAAATTTCAATTTGATGATTAGGGTTTATAAATGTGAAGAGTTAACTGGAAAAACAAACAGTGCTATTATTTACAAATCTTATGCTGAGGATCAATTTTTAACACTAGTTTTTCCGTTTTTCTCAGACGTAAGTTTACTGAGACGCAAGGCTAATCACTGTTCCCTTTGTCTCTTCATGAACAATCTAGGATGCTTCTTACCAGGTCGGCATGGACATGTGACAGAGGACAGGAAGCAGGTGGTTTTGCAAAAACTGCACTGCCTTTCATCATCCGGCAGCAACTCAAAAGCCTCCCGTTCAGCATTGAAAATACCCTGGAACATCGATAAGAAAAGAAATCAAATCAGAACAAAACCAATACCAATGATTCTGAATACAAATACTTTATAATATGAACATAAATCTCATTCTGAATCTTCACAAACTAGCAATTTGAATCATATCGTCTGAAGAGGTGTGACAAAATCAAATCTTAACTGAAGTGATAATTTCCAAACGTGGTTTTTTACTATATTATAAGCTGTATTTAGCCTTTAGCCCATCAGTTTTGTTCCATATGGGACTGATTTCAAACAAGATTACTCATCTTGTTAAAATATCTTGTCAGTAAAACCGTTCAATCAAATAAAGTTTATAGAATCCATGCCATTTCTCCAATCAAAAAATTCATGATTTTTCTTTTCTCACCCTTTTGAGGGGACTCGGTAGTCCAGAGGCAGAGTGTCAACTTCTCAACCAAAAGGTAGTAAATTCAACCCCAACGGTAACAATTTTTTTCTCAACTTATTTGAGTGAAATCTACCCCCCTGGTCCAGGTAGGTTGATCGATACCTAGTCCTATCATGGAGGTCCTGTGTGCAAATCACAACATTCTGTGCATGTTAAAAGATCCACTGTCTGTTTACAGGGCAGTTCGGGCAAAATTAAAAATCCTACAAAAAACCCAGAGATCACCGTAGTTGTGGATGTGGGTAAATCAAATTATCACCTTTTCTAGCAAAGACTTGCGCAGGTCCCTCTCTTCCTCAACCATCTGCAGCATGTCCTGGTGTGTGGAAACGGCCAGGTTGAAGTCAAGGCTGTCCGGGTCGGCAGCCATTTTGCAAATGAGTTCCTCGTGAGAAAACACACACTGGCGGTGAAGACCGCGGTAGTGTTCAATACAAGCTCTACCAATGGGTAACTGAAATACAAGATAGAAAAAAGAATCAGAATGGTTAGCTCATGATGATGAGGCTCACAATCATCTTTTTCCAACTCTTTTACAGGAAATTGCTTCTCACTACTGTATATAGGTAGTCCAAACCGAAATCTCAAGTGTAAGCAATGGAAAAGCAATTGCTACCACTGGAAAGAACTTTATCACCTGAGTAATTTGATACCAAAATCACTTTTGTAGGATAATATTAAACAAAGTTACGAATTTTTTAATTATCGAAAATTTGTGAAATTGTTGAAATTGGCCAAACACCCTCAAAGACGATCACTCACAAAACTCATACTTCTTAAACTTGAAGTCATGAACACATAGAACAAGCTAATTTTTTTTCACGACTCTCCGAAACCTGCAAGATGGCCTTTTATCAATGTAGAAAATGAAAAAACACAAATACAGCACAATTTGTCTTTACGCACGGAATCGACGATGCACACACGTCCCGAGCCAAGCGACTAGTCAGTCCCATTTACTAGATCTAGTTAGAAGGATGTGTCGTGTTTTAGTTGAGGACGTGTTAACCAAAGCTCTGTCGCGATAACTCGCAAAGTTGAAATTTAATGACACTAGTAGTTTCTAATGCAAAATTGAATGAGCTTTCTTTTGGTGGGCTTATTTTCTCTGAGTTTCTTACGTAAGTGGCTCTACGGAGCGTTAAAAAACTTTGATCGCCTCGGGTGAGCTCTTAACATTGACTTCGTCAGGACTATACGATATCATTGAAAAAGCCTATTTTTAGCACAATCTGATTTGACCAATCAGACCTGACTATAGTTCATTGAGCTAACGCGTAACGAAGAAAGAGAGAGGAGGGTGTCTTGCTAGCTGGTCTTTTACTGGCTCGCCACTGGCTTTGCGTCTGACCACCCTCGTTTACTAGAGCGTGAGAGCACATTGTATTACCCCAGTCCCTATCACATCACACATGGTTGGAAAGGGCTTGAATATATCTGTCCAATGGTGTAAGCCATATTACGCTACTACGTATAGAATAGAGGGGGCAAGATGAATACAGGCCTTTTAGTTTTAGTCAGCAGGAGTCCAGCATGCACAAGCTACCTGCTATGGGGTCAACTACGGGTTAATGGGTTTTGACGGTAGCGGATCTGTTTTTGGGGAAAATCAACTATTTCTCTCACTTGAGAGTTAATTATGTCACATCTTATGCTTTTACTCTCAGTATTCTACAATCAATATAGACTTCATTGACCACTATTTTTTTGTTATGTATGATTAGCATTTTAGCCTGTTTAACTCAAAATTTCGAATTTTTATATCAAACTTTATGAAGAACACCTTGCAGCAATGCATGAACTGACTTCCAATGCTGCTTGAGCTAGTCCCTATCCAAACAATAGGAGATTGCCACTTAAGTTGACATCGACTTTGTGAAGCAACCCTTTAACAAAGCACAAGAAGGAAAAGCCAGCTGCCTGTAGATTTTCCTTCTGCGTTTCTACTTTTATCATCTTTGCAGTCCACCGTTACCCCTAAAGAATCTTGTAGTTTTTGTCGGTGAATATTTAAAATGACGCAAATATTAGTATGCTTCGTGTATAATTAAGTCCGATTGTTTGGGTATGAACTATTCTATAACTTAGAGAGAGAGAGATAGAGAGAGAGAGAGAGAGAGAGAGAGAGAGAGAGATAGAGAGAGAGATAGAGAGAGAGAGAGATAGAGAGAGATAGATATAGATAGATAGAGATAGATAGATAGATAGATAGAGAGAGAGAGAGAGAGAGAGAGAGAGAGAGAGAGAGAGAGAGAGAGAGAGAGAGAGAGTGTAATATTAATAATAATATTTATTGTAGTATTGGCACTCTATAGTCCTAGCGTGGTTGCAGTGTTACAGTGCATACAATATTATTTATGTACATGATTGTCTTGTACAGTTGTATTGGTCAGCCGTAACACTAATCAATAATAGTATTATGATAATACGGGCTGGAGGTATGAAGACAGTATTGACGGTGATCAATTCAAGAGCTAGGCTACACGCGCATAATATAAAACACATCATTTTTATGCCAATGTACGTAGTTAGAGGGTTTGTTTTGAGCATGAAAATTATTGATAGATGTAGATCTACCTTTGAGTTACACAGCTGAGAACCAAAACATTATCTTTCGAAAATTTGTATGACTTCTGATCTGCTTTCCGAGATAGAAAATAAAAAAACACAATAAAAACCCAAAGAAACAAAAAAGTAATCAGTATTAACTTACACGTCAACGTATAGACCCACCTGTCACGCTAATGTGTGTGATAATCAAGGGTGTAATCAATAATAATCCCCGACACCTTACCTTTAATAAAGAGTTATCTCCCAGTGATTTCGCATTAACACACGGTACGCTTGAATACACGCTTTTCTCAGCGCCCAAAGGGCGTGCCTTTATCCAGCGATTACTGTATATGTTTACAACATTTAAATACATTATATGATAGCATGTGAAGATGAATCCTTTCCCCAATCTACCGTCAAAAGTTTGTGTAGGTCTTAGCAGCTGAATAAGCATAAGTTTCATTGGTTTTCTCATTTTAGTTCTAGAATCTGATAAACTTAAGCACGCTATCAAATGCATTACATTTAGGAATAAAATTTCAGTCTTATATTATGGCCCATAGAACTGGAGGTTATCCCAGGTTTTATAGAATAACGCTGAATGGGTGATAACACATCATCCCCTAGACAAGATATTGGTCCATTGCAAGTTTTGCTGTGCTGAATTCATTTTCTCGCCATCCGGCTATAGCTCAATATAATAACTTATACAATTATAAATGGTTCTATTTAAAACTTGAAATAACTAACCCAATCAGCTGGACAAAAATTCACGGCTTCTGCAAAATTGTAGCCTTGGTTGAAACCTGCATGGTACGCTCTTGGGAAGGTCACAATGAATTCCCCAGCACACTGATTGGTACGCACAATCTGGAACAAGACAATTATCAAATAGACATCAAAATTAAAACCTACTGATAAAATTTTTTTTAAAAATGAGGAAAAATGTAGCAAAGCAAAGTTCCTTCAAGACCATTGTGGCCCATAGAGCTAGAGTATATCTCAGTTTCTATAGCGTGAAGCACAATAGGTGATTATAATAACTAGCTAGTGCTGGTACCCATAGGTTCCTGGATCAAGTAGGAAAATGTGCATTAAGTGTCTTTCCCCAAAAACATAACGTAGGAATAAGCATTGCTAAGATTCGAATCCAGGACCTCGAGATCCCAAGGCACAGAAATAAACATGACAAAAAAGAATCTTTCATAACTAGGAAACATGAAAACAAATTTCCTGTAAAATATTGCAAACTCAGAACTGTCCTGTCAATCTCTAGTTTTCCTCTCCTTACATACATCCTGTGCAAGAGGGGCTGTAATCTCTCTTTTAATAACATAAAAAATCTCAGTTGCGCCTCTTGGAATGTGATATGAAAATGCACTTTGCATGCCAGAACAAAAGTCCAATGTTCCTGAATTCAAAACAGGACAAATGGAGATAGCACAGAGCCTGCAAAATACTGCTGACACTTGAATGGATTATCTGATAAGTGTGGCCATCAATTTTTAACTTTGTGATATCTACATTTACATTAAAACGTTACTGAAAATATTCCACTGTAAAGCACCCTATTAAGGCTTGGGAACATAAATGTCAAGGCATTGCCACAAAGTGAAGTGTCTGTAGTTTTCTATTATTTGTTGATTGCTTTTCAACAAGCAATTTAAACAAGGACAGAAGAAGAAGTCATAACAACAACGAAATGCTTACAGGAACTCCCTTGGCCATAAGCAGGTTAGGGTTCATGATGGTTGTCAGCTGATGAAGCAGATCGGGCGTGTTCAAACAATTCGGGTGCTGTCTCTTTCATAGCGTCTTCAAACTTGGAAGCAGCAGGGCCGGGCACTCCGTACCATGATTTAGGTTCGCCCCTTTGAATACAAAAAAAATTTAAAAAAATGTCCCCCTCATGAATATGAATGTCAAAATACATAGAAATGCGAGGAAAGAAAATAAATCACGGGTTAACATAAATGTGCATTGAGCAAAAAAAAAAGAAAAAGACAGCTGTTTAACATAAAAAAGGCAACACTGAACACAGATTGTATCATTTCAAAATTATAACTACTGAATCTGAAAATTTTCTATGGAGACTTCTCCAACAATGTAAATATCAAATCATTCCAGATTTCAGATTCACATTTAATACAGCTTTATAACTTAAAAACAAAGGTAACCTGTCTTAAAATGTTAATATGGAAAAGCTTCAATTGGCTTAGCCATAGAACCTACCAGTGAAGGTAATTGATCGAATAACTCCAATGGTCTTCAATGTGCCAGCAGAAACTGGAGAAACACATTCCAACATAACACCAAGGTACCTGATAGGGAACAAAGATTTACAATTTTAGTCACCTTCTGTTCTGTCACAGTAAATTGCTCCTGACATTTAGGAACCTAGCTTAAATGATCCTTCAAAATTTGATTTATCGCTCTCTCATCAAAATTTGTCGCTCTCACTCATCAAAAGTTGACACATATCCAAAAAATATGCTAGATGTTATAAAAGAACAGTTTTGAGATTTGTATCTTCTATACCATATATTTACAAAATACTATGATGATACTAGTCTTCAGTTGAAAAACAAAAAAAACACTAGAAAAACAAAAACTAAATCATTGCATATTATGGAGAGTGGGTGTAACTAACATCTTCAAGACTTAAATATATTCAATATATTCAACCTGCCATTCTAAATTTTTAAATATCAGGATACATGAACGATTTCAGGTATAGAGTCAGCCGGTCGCCTAATCTCGAACTTAATAATAATAATAATAAAATAAGGTCATTGCTGATAATGGTTCTGCCCTTTCCCAAGTAAAAATATCCATTATAATAGCCCCCCCCCCCCCCCAAATAAAACCTAATTCTAGTACTAAATCAGCATTACAGTTGCCTCCTTCCTACTCATTGTATACATACTGGAAGTGGAAGACACACTCACTTTTCCTCTCTTTCTCATGAGTGGTCACTTATCTTGTTAATCATTGCTATCATATTTTCACATTCTTCACACACACACATGCCCACCCCACTCCTGCTAACCGGTCAGACATACGTGCATGACATACATGTCAATTATCATCCAACCTCTATTCTTCTTTCCATTTGCCTTTCACTTCATAAATTGTTACTCACTCCCTCTCTTACACACATACTCACATACATTCGCGATTGCATGAAACACACACAAAAATGCTCTCTATTTCTCTCTTTTTACACACGCAGGCACGCAACATTTCTCTCTCTCTCTCTCTGACACGAGTGTGATCGCACTTTGCTGCAGGGAGAGTCATATTGTTTCAAAGATTTTAATCTCGACTTGATTTAAATCTATTAGACCTAGTTAAGAGTATAGATCCAGATCATCTAGACCTAGATCTAGATGTCCCTAATACTAGAGACGTATAGATCTAGATCTAGATCTAACAAGTCATTGAATATCAGCGAAAACTTCTGTGTGATCAGTTTGATATTCAAGGCTCTAGTAATCGCTGTAAGCCTCAATAACTCATAATTATTAAACGATTTTGAAGTCTCAAACAAGTACAGCATGAGTACTCTGAAGAATGGACAAAAAACATATTATATTAGCGAAAAATCGATACACCATTACTCATAATAACATGAATCCTGGACAGGCCCGACATCCGGCTATTGGCTGATTAAAAACAAATATCATACGCTGAATATATGGAACAATGCCGTCCAGGCAACGACTGCAGTTATATTACAAAAAAATCGGGATGGACGAACGGAAAATTGGAATTTTGCAAATTTTCGCTAAAAAATCGGGATGATTCCGATTGAGTCGGGATAAACGGCAGGTCTGCAATACACTAAAGAACAATCAAGTGACAAAAGAAGACTTCACACAGACGGTATGTTTTTGTTTGCACTATTGGCTGATATTCACAACATGAATTAACAATCATTGTTGACACAAATGTATGCTTCCAACCATGACAGGAAGGTAATTTTTTTAAAGATTGTTCCTTGGAGCCATATTTGTATGCAAAACATCCAATTTCCGAATTTTGTATCTCAAACAATGTGACATCAATTGATCCTGTCAACCCTTGAAAGATGATCTCTAGATGACAAGAGGACAACGTTATTTGTTTTCAATAAAAATAAAAAAAGTAACAGAAGATAAGTTTTGAATAGTTTCTCTTGCTTCATTGGAATTCACCCCATCCGCAATAAGCAGTGATCTCAGCGTGAATAGAGAAGAAACAAGATGAAAGCTACTTAAAAGAGGTGAAATGAAAGTAGAAGGCCCTACTAGAAGCCCCTGTCAACCACCCATTAAGTGTGAAGAGAGCACACAGCAGCAATCAATGACCATGACAAAGCTGAGAAAGCAAAAAAAAAAAACGCACCTTCATGCCAGAGATATCGGCATTGATGTGACCCAACACAGACTGCTCCAGGACTGGCAGGTTATTTAGGTTCCAACCTGATGTCACATATTCCTGGCAATACATAAAATAACCATGAATAATGGAATAAGACAATGAAAATAACCCACACAAAATAAGCAGATTTATTTTAACACTCTACATATTAATCATAGCCGACATAATGACATAACAGGATGTATCAATATGACCATGTAACCCTTTTAAAGAAAATGAAATTTTTAAATGCTAAAGGTACAATTTGTCTTTAAAAAAACATTAGAGAACTAGCTGGTTTTGTTTTACAGAAGTGTTGATAACTCAAGAGGGTCGGGCGTGAGGAAGGCAGTTTTACCACAAATGGGACAAATTCGTTTATTGCACTACTGGATGAAGCAGTTCATTCCCTTGATATTCATATCATAACAAACGCTCAGTATTGATTCTTTCATTTTATACATTTTTTTTAGAAATGATACAGGCCTAACCTTCAACACATCGGTTGTACCATAAAAGCTGGAAATGTTGTCTAAAGCATAATAAGTTGATACTCATTTTAATTACCATAACGTACTCTGTACGAAAAATATACTATTGATGAATTATTGTCAATATTAGCTAAGATCGGCGAATATTACGGGGAAGCATCCTGTGCACCTGTTATAACAAAAATGCCATCCCGACATGAGTATATATATTAGTCTTTTTATAGGTTTATATGCGAAAAAACCCATTAAAATAACACTTTTTGACAGTGATATGCGATGCACTTTTTATTTATTGTCTGATTGCCCCTAAATTTGGTGTATAACATCTATAACACAACCCCCCCCCCTGTGATTTTCGATATCACTTCAAAATTTTGCGAAATGATTTTTTTCATGATCAAATTTGCCAAAATTAGAAAGGTTGCTATATGCATTTTCGAAAAATTCATAAAATCAAAATGGTTCAATTTATCAAAAAAAAGCTACTGGGTGTGGCTAGATATTGAATCGAATATTGTGTGTGCAAAGTTCTAGCCAAATTTGTTCATAACTGAAAAAACCTATTTGAAATGAAGTTGTAATTTTTGCAATGAAAATCCAAGATGGCTGCGTTCCTATGGCAACCATATGATAAAAATGTTAAATATATATCTTTTCAGCAAATATAGACATGCCTAGTACAATGGTAAGGGTTAAAATTGTCTATATCAAACAAACAAAAAGACATGCTCATGTCAGACAAGCTGTCTGAAACCCATAAAAAAACCGAATCTAAAGCCATTTATGAACAAAATGAGGGGTAATATGATATCTTTGTTGTTCTTAGTTATACGGGGAGAAAATCCTGGAATCGTTGAGACTTAAACTGACGTAAAGACTGCGTATAAAGCAGTATTCCTCATGAATCACTATATCTTTTCTTTTTCGTTTTAAAAAAATAAAATGTATTATAAAGTCTCTTCAAAAGGATTCCTTTGAGGCAAAGGCATACACATGACAAGAATGATAAAAAAAAAACTACAACCTTGAAGTGAAACATTAACAATTTGCAAAATGATCAAATCTGAGACCAAAAAAAAAAAAGGAGCTACGAAATTATTGAATGTCCCAACTGCATACCAACAGTCCATCACACAAGCTAAATACAGTCCACACACATTCTAAAGGAGATTGTCACTCACCTCGTCTTCAAGGATTAAGTCGTCAGTCTCCTTGGTTGGGAAGCCGCTGCCCATCTCATTGGCATGGATGTCTGCACCGTACTGC
This sequence comes from Doris montereyensis, assembly GCA_037039925.1. Taxonomy (NCBI): domain Eukaryota; kingdom Metazoa; phylum Mollusca; class Gastropoda; order Nudibranchia; family Dorididae; genus Doris; species Doris montereyensis. The sequence goes on along the minus strand of JAXRKP010000615.1, from coordinate 196,837 downwards.
ACAACCACATTTTCCTCTAGGCTGTGAACCAGACGCCAAAACTCTCTTTCAACCTGTTCTGTGGTGACTCGCTAAAAGGAGAAAGATATGCAGACAAAAAGAAACGATATAAAAAAGTGTCTTGCATGTTGAATATACAAGCAGAAGAAAGAAAAAACTTTGACAGAAAGACTTTGATTGTCGTGACAAGTATGGTGTCATTCATTAAGGACAGATATATGCCCTGATCTTCCTGGTTAAGAAATTAATATGGCAGTCCAAAAGCTGCTTGGTTTCATTGCAATTTACTGAAGTAACCATATACAGTGACACTCAGGGTAAATTATGAGGAAACAGGTCATGAAATTTTGTGAGAAACCAGAAGGGTCAAGCCAGAAAATTTTCAGACACTTATTCCGGTTACTACCAGAAAGCTCTCTTCAATGCCAGCACACAATATATATGTATGTATGTATGTCAATGTGCTACTCTCGAAATGGCTCCCAGCTCCAATAATTGTCACCTTTGAAATCATGTCAAGCAAACTTAAACTAAAAACTTTTCTGTTTTTGACAAAACCAATCAGATTGTGATATTCAAACTTAAAGAGCACACAGCAGCTACATAGCTACATCCTAAAAGAGATACAGATGAAAAAACGTGTACAGGCATCTTAAAATAGGAGGCCTTGAAGAGGTCAGCCATTTCCCCAAAGGACTGCAGTGAGTATTCTCGCTTACTTTGATCAAAGCCATAAGGTTCCAAGGGCTTGCTACAGGCCTGATGAATGCACAAAAAACATGTTTTTAAACATACAAATTTAATAACCTACTTCCTTCATAAGTCGATCCCTCAGTCTGTCTAATGAACAATCTGTCTCTCCAAGTGTCAACCCTTATCCAATTGCCTGTCTGCATCTCTTTGTCGGTCCCTTTGTCTACCACAAACACACACCAATATAAATTCAAAGTCAAAACGACCGCAAAGAGAAAAAACCCCTATCTCCTGACATTCATTGTGTCTCATTACGGTACAGTCAGTGTTTCTAATATATCTTACCTATACTGCCTATGTCAAATAACTCGCCAGAAGAGTTACGGCCTGGTTTCTACTAATGACCTAGTGGACCAGAAAAGCCACTATACCAAAACTGAGAGGACTCACAGCTCTCCATGCTGTTTAACTCCATAAAGACGAAATTTTGTTCACGCTTATCCAGATTTGTCTTTATTTTCCCTATTCTATAGGACAGTGGCAATGACTGATCCTCAGTAAAGAGTCAATTTCCTTATTGAGATTCTTGTATTACCAAGTTCTATAGTCCCCATGCTACCACATCCCATTGCGGGCCACATATTGCAATGTCTCACCTGTTTGACACAAGCCGGGCATCTCCAATCTCCCTTTGGCACCTCCGCCAAGGGTGGCACCAGGCAGTAGGTGTGAAAAGCGTCGTCACATCCATCGCACAGCAACATGTGCTCGTCCCCGTCGCCTCTTCCGCACATGTGGCAATAGTATTTGTCAGCCTGACAGACACACAGAGAAATAGAAAAGTTAAATTGATTCCTTTAACCTTGCCCTGTAACCCAATGCGGTGATCTCAGGATTTTGTTTTAGAGGAAACAGCAAGATGAAAGTGAGAGACGTGAAAGTGTGAAAGGAAAAAGTAGGATCTACGAATAGTGCCTGCCAACCGCTCACCAGAAAGGTAAGGTGGACGAGAGTGAAAGGATGAGAGAGAGTGTACAAAAGCAGGTGAGTGCATAAGAAAATATGAGAATGGGGAAAATACTCAGGACACAGTATGCCTCAAAGTTGTCATCACAATAAATTCTGACCGTAGACGCATATAACATGACATTGCGAACACTGGTACATAAAAGGTTTAAAAGAACTTGAAAATCCCACACCTGTCAAAATAAAACGATACCTCCTGCCCAAAAAACAAAAACAAACCAACAGCACAAAACACACAGAAAAAAACCCCGTAAAACATTTAACAGACAAATCTTGAAGTCTTGACTTACTCCTGAATAGGCCCCTGGGATGGCCATCTTCATTCGGCTTTTCCTATTGTCCACCTTCTCTTCCTTGTAATCTGGGTCATCTATATGGATAAGATGAAAAAAGAATATTGGATTAAATTATGTATGGAAAGCATAAGGCTTTTGCAAAGAAAAAGAAACAAGAAAGTACACTAAATGAATTCCAATGAACAAATTACTACCACCCTTATGAAACAATGTAAATTTTGTTTGTCAAATTTTCATCTTTGTTTATTTGAAATTTACCCCGTCCATCATTGCAGTGATCTCAGGGTGAATTAAGAGGAAACAGCAAGATGAAAGATAAGCGAAAAAAAGAAAGAAAGGAAAGAAGTCAGACCTACCAGCAGCCCCTGCCAAATTTTCATGGCTTTGTGTTATAGTTTTTTAGCATAATTTACAAGTTAATATTAGGGCTGATTAAAAACAACAGACAAACCTTTAGACCCTGGAACAGCGGCCTTAGGCCCTGCACCAAAAAACTGAAGCTTTTTAATTCGCTGTTTGTGCTGTAATCAATGTCCTGTTCCTGAAGAGGAAGATTGTAAGAATGTAGTAAACTGGATAGGGTTTGCATTGAGAGCAGGAAAAAAATCAAAGATTCTCTTGCGTTGATTCAGCTCAAGATAAAACAGCAACATAACAGACAAATGTAATGCAACCCAACAAAACAAAACTCCAAAGCTATGAGAACCTTTGGCCGTGAAACATTTAACGAAGGGCTGTCCATTGAAAACACAGACTTACTGTTTGTTGTAAAGCTCACATATTGATTATGAAAGCGGAGTTATTTTGCTTTCTGCCCATTGCTATCTCTCCTTTCTTGACTTCTTCCAACACTCTGCTCTCCTTTGTTTTTACTTTTAGTTCTCTTTCTCCTGACATCACACTATGCAATGGTTGTATTAGTGCAAAGTCCCCACTCGTTTGTTGTCTGAAACTTCATGTGTTTGTTTTGTTTCCTTTGATGGAGATGTTACCTCTTGAGGTTTGTCACGCTAGGTATATAAAGCGATAACCTATAAAATGTATTCCTTTCAACTGATTAAGCTACAAACCACCCTTCCATTTTAATCTTTTCAGCTAAAGCACTGTTAGTTTATAAAGGTTGTTAGTTTACAACGATGCGTTTTTAGAATAAATGTTCTGCTTTATCTCATGAGCTTTGGACTTGCCTGTGTGGAATCACCCTGAAGCTGAATATTCTGTACTTGTATTATTATATACTTATATTATCAGAATTGCCAATTTTCTAGTGATTGAATCAGGGAGACGAAATTGAAGAATACTTCAGGGACATTGTTGTGCCCATGTGACAGTTGTGATTAAATATATATCAAACGTAATGAAATACGGCTTTATTAAATCAGGACTTGAAAGGTCCCGTTTGAGCGACATAATTATAAAGCCCTGAACAATGTTAAGGCTCACCTTTTGAAAAGCATCCCCTTATTCAGTTTTCATCCATCTGAAGTGCCAAGGCGCATTACCTTTCCATCATTATCTAACTGTTCAGTCAGTATCATACAAGGTTCAATTGATGCCTCAAATATATTATAATTCTTAGTCATTGCGCTTGGATTTAAATTGGGATTAAAACTAAGCTCAGTTTGGACTTCCAGTCCACAGAAAATTTTGTCATGACTTAAAATGGTCACAGACGAGGAGTACTTGAGCACACGCAATACAAAGAGGTAGAAAATATTGATCACAGGTGCAGCAAAATAATACTGCACTACAAAGTATGATTACACTATGATAAAAGATGGTTCTGATTGAAGGGATGCATTAGTTCAAAACAATGTGGCCCACTATTTCAATTATGTTAAAATCACCAAGACAGCATTGTAGAGATATTGAAAAGGATAAATGATAGTGTACATGTCAAAGTTCATGCTTTATGTCATAATATTAAATGAGACTTCAAAAAGAAAACAATATGTTATTAAGAAATCAAACAATCCATCTTGACATTCCATTGTTACAAAACTGTTTTATACAAGCACTAAGCATAAAAAGTCACTATATCTAGAACACATTTGACAAGGAACAAACAAAACGTTGAAAATATCAAATAGGAAATCCCCCAGTGAACATGTTTCCAGCAATATGATTTAGTGTAATATGGCAGCAAATTCCCAAGTTAAAAGACTGGGCAATCTGCACCATGTAAGAAAATTCAATTACAGCCTTCGCATGGCACACTGTACACTAAATTGGTTCATTGTTGTCATTTAAGAGACGCGTACAAAAATTTATAACAAAAACTCTTTATTTCTATTCAAATATGTCTCTTTGACTCATTTTCTCTCCTTTCATAATCCATTTAATTCATATTGCATATATATGTGATACATCAATACAAAACAAGCTCCACAACCAGCCAAATGTCCTTGAATTTAGCTGCGCTATCATTATAAACTCATTCATTCAAAATCAGCCATACGATATATGACAATACTTAGAAAGTAAAAAAGCCAAACCTCGCCGGTTAAGGGGATGTCATTTTGTGGAACCTTTGTTGGTGAAGGGCTCTGAAATAGCCCAATTCGGTAAGATAAAGGAAAACATGATTTAACCAATCATTCTGTAATAATGATTAACACTTTTTGATGTAAAGACAAGAACTTCATAAATTGAAATCCTAAACCCCACCTCCATCTTTCTCTCCAAGAAAGAAATCTTTCAGACCATACTAACTTTTTTTGGTCTTTTATTACCAAACAATGAACTCAAATTTTTAATTGTAATACATTGCATGAACATTGCATGAACATAGATTTCTTTTTGCCTCAAATATAAAGCAAAAATCAAAAGCAGGCAATCAAGGCAAAGAGAGGAGAATAACCTGTAAATTACAAGTTAGCTTACACGATAACAGACTCCTCCATCATTCCCACCACCCAACGCATTTCCCCAAACAAGGCAAAAAAAGAAAGAAAAGAAAGCGTGTTGTGAGTCAATGAACAAATGTCTCTACTCTAAACAGAAGCTTACCCACAACAACAAAGCCACCCCCCCCTTTAGATTTAATCAATATCCACAGCGCATTGTGCCACACAGTGAATTTTCTCAAGTGGAAAGTTTAAAGCACTAAAAGAAATAGTACAACAAGCAAGCAAACATTTCATGAGTTGTATGTAAGTAGAAAACACTCACCTCTTTGACTGCTCGTTTTGATTTACGCTTGTCAGCGTTCAGTTTGATGTGAGGTTTATAGTCTTTGTCAAGCTTGTCAACTTCTGCCATAGGCACTGGTTTTTGCTGTGGAAAAGATCAGATGGAAAAATAAACAAACAAGAATTGAAACCCGTGACTCAATTCAAGATACAAGAGATCTTTTCCTTTGCCTCTTTGTATAAAAACAATAACATGGACTCCCACACGCCACCTTCATATTTCACCATCAATATCATAAAACTTCTCTTTCCTTAATCCCTATAACCTCTCTTTGCTTCATCCCTGCCGAGAAGTAGGAGTGGAGGAAGGGGGGGGGGCGGTTGTGTGTGAAATATAAGGCAGTTGTATGAATGTATCAGTCAAATTCCATCTTCCTTTCTGTCCCTGGGTTTTTTGTAGCATAAGAAAGTTTCTATCTACGATCCATCCTGGTTAACCTTGAAGTGGGGTAAGAGTTGTTGCTTGTGGTGGGACGAGCTACCGCGTTGTGATAATCAACCGGATAGCTTTTAAGCCCAAATCTGAAGATCAGGCTTCCATGATGTAGTAAAATTTTTCAGTGGATATTGTGATTGTCAAGCATTAAAACTGCATCAAAATATTATTTTGAGGCATACAGATAGAATTCTAGAAAAGGATTCAAAATTACCTCGGGTATGTGATTGACAGTCTCTCCTTTCTTGAACAAATAATAGGGGTACAGAATGCGTTCATAATGGTGCTTTAGAGTCCCGCCTACCCCTCGGCCACTTGGGTAACTCAATTTGGTGGCCACATGAGACCAACGTCGGTCTTTGGTTAAAGCATCCATTCCACCTTCTTCTTCCACGATCTGAGACAAGAAAAGTAATACAAATAAATAAATAAATGTTAGAAAAAAGTAGTGTATTCATCTGTCAAGAGGGCATTGAAAACATCTGATGAAATCATGAAAATGCAAATTGATTATAAATGGCTTCTTGTTTGAACTGAAATTTCTTTAAAAAAATTGTGCTCAGCCTAGATCATGAATTACATTTTATGGATCTCTGCAGTTAATAAAAATTCTCGTACAATGCTAACATAGGCAGAGTAAATGGCTCTATGTAAAACATTCTAATTATCAAACCAGTTATGTCACTTTGAGAGTAATACAAACCAGAATTCAAGTCATGTCACTTGAAATTTTAAATGAATTACTACAACACTCCAATTAAAGAAAAGAGAAAAATAATTTAAAGATCTTAAACAAGAAGTAAATCACAATAAAGAGTAAATTAGACTACCAGCACTTATTTCGCATTCAACATTACAAAGATAGCCAATAATACCTTTGCCATGAGAGGAATTTTAGGGTTTTCAACAGTGGCTAACCCAAAGCCTATATTATCAGAAGATACACTGTTGATCAGTTAACTTCAAACATCCTAAAAGTAAAAATTCACTCAATATATTATGTCTCCAATGTAAACATGATTGGAAAACATCTAACTGAAATCAAAATGCACTCAATCAGGGTGAAAAGATCTCTAATCTTGCAGGAATCTTTACTGTTGAGATCATCTTAACAAGTTAACACAATTGTAATCAAACCACAAAAGATCATTCTTCAAAATTTTACTTTAGAAACATTTCAGCCAGGCCTTCAAAATACGTGACATTGAGAGGTCACTAGCAACAACACATCCTAGAAGATATGTATTTTTATATATATGTCCAAGCCTTACCATTATGACAACACATAACACTTGATATTGTGGCAAGAAGTATCATAACACCAAACACCACAATCCACAGCTTTAATTCTAGCATAAAAAATCTCCCTTTGAATGGAGCTGAGTCTTGGAGAACAACAAAGACCACCTAGGGAACCTCCAGACATTTATTAACAGCTACACCACCAGCAACAGAGACCTTTGGGAAAGAAGCTCCCAACTCTTGGTTGAAGAAGACATTCAAAAGAAAAGATGGCAGTGGATAAGTCACACACTGAGAAAACCTTTAGAAACAAAACACTGTTAGCATGCCCTGACCCAGAATCCACAAGGGAAAAGAAAGAGAGGAAGACCATTAAATACATGGCAAAAGGACCATGAGGCAGAAACAAAGAAGATGGGGTACGGCTGGCAGTAGCTAAAAAAGATAGCACAGGACCGTGAAAAATGCTACAGAAGATGCAGCAAGCCTAAGTAAAAGTAAACAGAGATATGAGGCTACTTTTCAGGTCAATAAAATCTACTACGTGGGCAACAATACAAAATTTAATAAGAGTATAACACCAATAACACAGATAAGATAATGACATAAATAAGAAAAGACACCAATTTACTCCCATGGATGTGATACTGTCAATTTGGTGTGTAAATTAATTTTTGTTTCTGTATCAGTTCCCACTCTTACCTTCTGGTGTATGGGTTTAGATGCCTGAAATGATCTTTTTCCAGGCTACACTGTCCTGACATTTTCTGTTTCCTTCTGTGAAGGTTAAATTTCTTTTGTTTTAGTGCCTCTTTTATAAATATCTTCTTCCCACTTTCTCCGAGGTCTGCCTTTTGATCTTTTACCGTGAGAAATTTTTATAATTCACATACTTTCAATGGACATAATGATATTGTTTATTTCACTCAATTTACAGCAAGTGTATGTTTTTTCCCTATTTCATTGAATTTTATCCCAACCACCATATGTGGTAATCTTAGTATGAATTAAGAGGAAACAGCAAGATGAAAGATGAAAAAGTGAAATGAAACAAGTAGGACCTACTTACAACTCCTACCAACCACCCATACCATGTATGATGTATGCAGTGATGACAGGGTTAATAAGAGGAAACAGCAAGATCAAAGACATTATATACACAGAGAATAAAGGGAAAGAAGTAGAATCTACCAGATTGTTTGTTTCATTGCAAATTACCGCAGCCACCATAATGTGATTATCTCTGGGCGAATTAAGAAAGAAGAGCAAGATGAAAGATCACTAAAATAATGAAAGTGAAAGGAAAGAAAGTAGGAATTACCAGAAGCATTCACCAATTAGTGACAATGGATTCATGAAAACAACATGTCTTGCTATGTGACACAGCCATGAAAACAACATGTAAGAAATAAGAATAATGTACTCTAGCCGACAAGACACTGGCATGAAAAGCTGAATTGAGTGGAAAGAACTATAACCAATAGCACCCACCAACCACTCAGGGTTGTGGAATATGAAGACGTATAATAAACATTTACTACACCACACCAAACACACTTTGTGCAGGTATTTCTATGATAAGATTGATATATTCCAGCAGACATGACATACATTTCAAAAAGGAAAGACTCTTCAGCAAATAGGACACTCTCATTTACTATTCAGCAACAATGCACCGTTCCTTTATATTCAGATTCAATTTAAACATGAATTTGGATTGATACAACACTGGCAGTCAAGCAAACTAATCAAACATAATTTGACATCTGGTAGGCAACACACTACAAAGATACTCCATCAACTCTTGACTCAACAGAGATAATGCTCACCATCCATCGGAAAGAACACAGTATAATGAAAACAGTACATTTCCCCAAATCCACACAGAAATCCACCTGGATTAACCATCACATCTTATCAACTATACTTAAAATCATCATTATAACAGAGGAGCAGAAACTCCTCTATGATGGCAAAAATTGAAAAGCTCTGGAGCACATGGTATTGGTATTCCTGACCGTAAACATAAGTCACTGAGGTTTTATATTTTAAGGCCTCCAACTTGAAAAACGCACAGGTTGTTTGAAAATCCTCCAGAAAACACCTTGAAAGGTCCTGAACAATCACCCTCAGTTCAAATCACAAAATCTTAATTTTCACATGGTCACGCTTACATCCGGCCTAGCCTCAATATTAAACAAAAACTCCCAAAACAAAACAAAAAATTATCTAGTGTGTCCTTACCTTGAACAATTTGAACAAGTCCAACATTTTCCTCTCTACAGTGGGTATTTTTAGTTGACATCCCTGTAGAGAATTCAAGAAATATAAACTTCAAGAAAATAATAACATTAGTGAAGATGTTACGTGATGGAACAGTAACCAACATTTATTATTTAATGTACTAATCCATTAGTCCAATCTAGACCCTCGAGGTAACTACAGTTAAAGAAAGAAGACCATAAATTCTTAGTCAATAGAAATAGACATGATCAAACTTCTAACAGATAAAAAAAAGTAAAGGAAATCAAGTGACATGTCACATTCTTGACATCCAAGGCCATGTAAAAGCCAAGGGCCAATGCTTTTCACAAAATAAGACTAATCTAAAGAAAAAGAGGAGAGACAGAGATATAATATATATAAATGGGAAGAATAATTTAGTTTTTATGATTGAGAAGGGGGAAAAGATGAAGAGAAAGAGAGGATATATATATATATATATATTAGTCTTCACTTACCTGTAAATCCCAGAATTTGTACAACCGGTCAAAGAAATTCAGTTTTATCCTGGAATGAGCCTGTAAAAAAAATATTATTTCCTTATTTAAAAAAAATAATCAATTCCAGTACTACAACTAAAAAGTTATCACTGCTGTTGGGTATTTATGGAATAGAAGGAGGTCTTCATTTTATTATATTGCATAATGACAATATTTTTCAGTATCAGTCAATAGCAACCAAGATGGCTGCCCTTCATGACAAGACCACCTGGCATGATCAAGATCCTTCAGGTTCTAGTAGGCAGGCAGCCCAGACTGAATTGGGGCCATCTTGATTTTATGGACCTAGTTTGAAGGTCAATTCAAGCTTCCTCTTAGAAATATATTTACTATAAAATGTGTTTTTCTTACATTTTAAACAAATTTAATGCAAAAGTTACTTACTGGGCTCAGACATAAAAGCCCAGGGAGTGGATTGCTCTTCAAATGGGCTCAGTTGATGTCAAACTTATTGAAGAGCCTCTATCTTAAAATTAAAGTGTTTATATACACATGATATCATTAAAACTAATTGACTAAATTAAACTTATATATCCTGATTGCCAGAATAAGGATAAAACAAAAGATCAAAACACTCACTTCAAGTTCATTAAGTTTCTGTATTCTGGGAGTGAATCTGAATTTTTCCACATTCACAGCAAAGGGTGGTTGCCAATCCTTGAACCCAGGGAAATAAAAGAAAATAATAGTTCAGAACGAGAGGGTAGCAGGTTACTTGTTCAGAAGAACAATGGAAATTTGACTTTGTCACTTCTGGGTTTGAAACACTAACAGAAACCCTTAAGAAACATGAGAGGTCTGATAACAATAAACATGCTCTAAGTGTATTAAAGAAGCAAGAGCTTCACAATACAGCAGTTCACATTTATATAAAAATTATACACTCAATTTGTATGCATTCACAGAACAGATAGATGAGTCTTATGCTGGGAATTGAAAAAAAAAACCTTTTGAATTAAATATTGAAAACAATTAAAGTAAAAAAGAAAACTTCCATCCCTGAAAATCAAAACGGTTCACTTTCATGGCCTGATACATCTTCTTTGCCAAGTTTCCTTTAAAAACACCAATGAAGTAAATTACGTGAAGTCCAATGACCAGAGAACAAAAGTTTAGCTCTTTATCTTAGGAGGAGTACCAAGAGTCAGGACCCTGCCATTTTTTCAACATCTACCACCATCCCTGTCACGCAGACCCCCCCCCCCCCCCCCACCAGCGTAGGTGATAGATCCTAACATAATGCCAGTACATCGACCAGCTCCTCCCCTTAACCTGAGAGTAGGGCCTACCCTTTTCTTCTTTTTTCATCTTTTAAACTAAATCTTCACCTAAATCTTCCACCTTTTTTCGACTTAAAAAGCAGAAGACTCAAAAGCTGAGAAAACAAAAGAGCCTTTTATAATCTGATCAATTTATAACTAAGAAAATATTTCAATATTTCAAGTCTTTTCATCTTCTTCCGAAGACGTGGACCTTATTAAATTTGACATGAAATTGAACTTTATTTGAGAAATTGAGTGGTTGTACTAGCTTTCCTTGTTTTCTTTTCAAGTATTACAATTATCTTGATTTATGAATACAGTGTATAAATTTGTACATATAGGTCAAAGTCTGTAAGAGATCTGAAGATATGATTTAAAACCGCAGGATAATTTAAGACACCTTGATTTTTTAGAACTTAATTTAATATTTATTTCAATAAACTATAATCAAGCATCATATGCACAATTTCTTTTTTTCTTCTTCCTGCAATGAAAAGTTTCAAGAGCAGAATTTAAAGAAAGCAGCAAAAGCCCTTTTTCATTTTATGTAGACAAGCTACACATAGCAAAATAGGCCCCTAAAATGAAAATGTTATGTAATTGCAAAAATTTATTGTTCATTCTTTAACTTTAGCATTTGAGTCAAAAGACAGCAGTCATGTGGGACCCCAAAAAATATTTTAAAAAGCTGATGGAAAAATCAAATTTGGACTTGTAATGTTCTTATAGCCACATAAACTATCACTTAGATGACATGCAAATTGTCATCATTGGTCATAAGTGAAGATGGATGGATGGTAGCCATGACGGCAACACTGTGTGGAGTGAATAGATTTGTTTCTTTTCTAACTACAAGTGAGATTGCTCAAAATGACGCACTTCTTTATTTCCTTTATATTCACCAGTTTTCTTTGTTTAAACTTACTATATGTCTTTCTTTTAACACTTTCGAGATATTTCCAAATATTCTTTTACTTTTAAAACATTATTTTGATTCCATGTGGTTTTATTCCATTAATTTGGACATAAATTTGTTTAGCCAACCCCAAAGTCATTACATACAGGCGTTTGATGAGGTGGTACCTCACGGACTTGCACGGACCCCAACCAACCAGGCAGTTGTATTGATAGAGTAGAGAGCTAGAGAGAGCTGGCTGGCTGACAGACGTCGCCATGTCAAGAAAAAGGAACAGCACGTATACAACGATATTTGACAAAATAATGAAGAGGGCCATCAGTAAATGAGGCAGGATAGTCATATAAAGCACATATAAGTTTCACAAACAATTTCTCACACAACATTAACAACACCTGACAACGTACCGGTGGGGGTTTTATTTTCAGAATACCAGTCTGCAAACCGATAGGCCTTATTTTGGCTATGTAAGCCAACGGATCCGCAAACTCCTCTTCAGTTGGTGTGAAAACAGGAGCTTCTGGTGGAGGTTTGAAGTTCTCATATGGATTATCCAGCATAGATGACATGATGAAATTATAGTCATAAACACAACGAAAAAGATTCACGATTAATCCATTAGAAAAGGTTGCTTTGGTCACACATCCATTGAAAAACATCCTTCGTAAACTTCACGATAGTAGTGCCTTATAACATACTAAACAGTTCAAATGCGCAGTAACAACTAGTTCATAAAGGATCCAAATTTGGAGTCAATCTAAAGTAAACTTATGCAAATTGGATGAAAAATGGATTTCTATTGTGTATATTCTGCAAAAAGTTGAATATGCAGCTTATGTAAATGATAAATCAATTAATATGCTTATGCAAATGATGAAATGTATTAGTACACTCTTTGTGTTCGGGGTGAACAATAAATTTGACCCTGAAATATGAAGAAAAAATTATTGTCTGTAAGAAGTTCCCTTAAAATTGATTGATGGTCAAAACACTCACATGACATATATAGCAACATAAAACAAGCATTTGAGTATCAACTAAATTATAATGGTCATATCTTGAATTATTTTCAGTGAGCCAGTGACTGCTGCATTGACATGTGAGCCGAAAATGGCGTCCGTTCAAAACTATAGGTTAGCAACAGACAACTTTTATCACAAAGATTAAGGATCACGATCTTGATATCTACCCATCAGGCTATTCAATATCTGTTTTAATATTTGTTTGTTCTCATGTTTCCTTAAATGCAAGCTGAATCATATTCAGTGATAGCAATGTGCAATAATGTAGATCAATAGTTGGTTATTTTAGCCTGAACTCAAAAGTATATGCGTACAAAAACAAACGGTGGTCGCCGTTGTTTTGTCTCAACTTGTTTTTATATAGATCTAGATCTAGATCTAGTTCAAATTCTAAATATTATTATCTAGATTTAGAGCTAGATGTAGACCAGACAAGTTTTGACACAGGCTAGAATAATTAAAAAAGAAAGCCTATAGTGAACCATGCATCAAGATATGATTGTGATGTGAAAGATCTAGATCTAGAAATCTAGTTCAAATGTGGCAAGTGTCACAAAATGGTCCATCCCCATTTCCCCCTTTTGTCAAAATGTACATGTTAAATTTCTTACAAATGTTATATGCCATGTTAAAGCTTAGAACCTGAGGATTCCAGATATATGACTTTAAGAGATAGCAAAGGACTGTGAGGCGAGTAAATTAGCTTTTAAAACTCATGTTTTTTCAGTCAAGGGGCATAACTGTGAAAATTCTAGGTCCAATGACAGTGATGTAATATTACGCGAACTGCACGAGTCCATCGACTGAGGTTTCCCTGGCGTTTATTTAGTGACATAACGCTTAGGGATCTGGTTTGGAGAGTTTCCTGACTTTTCCCTAGTTCTCAATAAGATGTGAAGTATGTGTTTGTGTTTCCCGACACCTCAGGCGTGGAGTCCACAGCCGGTGCCTTACCGCGTGTTCTGGATCGTGTGGATGAATGAAAACCGATGCTTTTTGTCAAATTCTGTGATTGTACGCCTTTTATACTATCCTAATTACATGTTACGGGTTTATCGTGTGTACCATTCTGCTCAAACCGGTCGCGGTAAACTTCACGACTTATATAACGAGTGAGGATGCGATACGTATAGGCTGATATTTGCCAATAGAGAGAGAGAGAGAGGGAGGGAGAGAAAAAGAGAGGTAGAGAGAGAAAGAGAGAGATGCACTAGCAACAAAACCCTCACCGAAAAGAAAGCGCTTTTGACGACAATGGTTCTTTTTCCCCCGTATGTACCCCCTACTCCCATCATCACTTCTCCCTACTCCCATAATCACTCCCCCCTCTCCGACTATCTACAGTCACATAGAGCGCCCCACTAGACTAGCACAAACTTGTGTCTTTATCAATCGGTAATTGCTTTTGCGGAATACAGGACGGGATGGGAGCTTTACTTTACTTAAACCTGTGCTATTTGTATTATTTTCTCTCTCTTTCATTTAAATGCGTTTTTAGTAATATTGTATTGTTATGTGAAGAAGACTATGCATAGTGGAGACGAGAGTCGCTATCGTTGTAATGGACTTCTAAACCTCCCGTATTGCCAATTATCTTTTGTCTTTATTTATTAGAAAGTAATAAATCATGAAAGCCTATTGATTGCCGGACTTCTTTACATAAGTTTCACTCACGATAAGCTAAAGCAGGTTTTGCCAATGCAACCGAATCTAACCTGAACGATCTCCGCTTATGCTCTTGTGCGGACGTAGCGATGACTGTAAGGGGCATCCAAGACAAAATATTCCGCAACGCCAACCGGACAATTTAGAAACAAAAAATTTCATAATTTCTCAATAGGCTTACACGAGATGAACTACGAGAAAATAGCTCGACGCAATATTACCGCTATTAGATCTCAGATCGAAAAAAAATATTTTTGTCCGACCATAAGGTTTTGCAGACAGACTGACAGTAGTCTCATGGTATTCTCACTCTCATTTAGAGTTACCTATGATTTGTTTCATGTCTTTTACAGGATATATGATCGTAGGAATACGTTTTCTTTCACTCCAGGTCATAAAACGTCGTTTCTCGTATTTTTCAACTGTTTTTTTTCAGCTCTTACTGTGTGTTCATTTGTAGACCACAGTTGTTACATAATAACAAAAATTGGGTCCCATTTTTGTGAAACCTGCCATGTTTAAGTGTAAGAAAGTTTAGGACAAAGCTCTCCTAGATAGTTTAGTAGACTGAGGTAAAAACTCATCTCTGAAAACGAGTGAGACACAAGGTGATGGGTCTCCATGCTTTATGGATACTACATACATAGATTAAGATAGCATACACTGGCTAGTTAGAAGTTTTAAGTCACACTTGATGTAAACTCTTTCTTTTTGCCTCATTAACACATCATTATAATCTTTGTGATCCATATTTATAAAATCAAAACTTATTTTTAACAAAGTTTAAGTCTGTCCCTTACCTCGGTCCATTTAGTATAATATCGTTTGTAATTTATAATTATATATAGCGCTTTCCACGCAAGTATAAGAATAAAAGAAAAGAAAAAACCCTGATCATTTTGACGTCTGTTTTCACAACAGTGCACATCAACACCTATATTTACAATCCTCTTTACATAGTAACAATACCAGAGACTGTCGAACGAGTAAGGGGGCTGCTACAAGACGAGCAACCCATCTGAAGTGTCTTGTTTTGTTTTACCTTCTCTTTTTCACACTAATGTTCAATCTCCTCCGTTATTTACAGACCGATTTGTTTAATATTTGGCACACAGGTTCCTATTGTCAATATTTAAAAAATAACGTCAAATCTTTTGAAAAAACATTAAAAAAAATAAAAATGTCATTTTTTGCATATATACATGATATACGTTGACGGTGAAAGTTGCAAACCATTTTTAAGTGTAAAATTAGAAGCACCTTTTTTTTTTTTTTTTTTTTTTTTTTTTTTTTTTTTACATTAGGAAGCCCTTATGCTTCGTTTAGTTAGGATTCTGTGTTACAAGAATCAATAGAAACCTGTGTAAATACCATATATGAGCATTCCGTGTATCCCTATTGGGTCTCGTTTTTGACACTTGCAAATGGTGTTTTTCTGTGAAAATCAATTCAAATGCGCATCTTTTTTAAAAAAAAATTAAAATATCCATGACTGGACATATACGGTTTGCTACTTTCACCATTGATATGTTATTTTCAAAAATTCATTAAAAAAATAAATATCCAAAATATCTCAAATTTCTGACGTCACATTATAGATATTGAATGGAAACAAACAATCTATTGAGGTTTTGAGTGATTTCATTCATAATTAAGTGAGGAGATTGAGCTGGAAAATTTGATCAAAATCTAAGATGGTGGCAGTTTCCATAGCAACCAAGGATGCTACAAATTTTTCAATGATATAGGATGACTATATTTTGGCAGTTACTAATTTACTAAAAGGAAATACCCAATCTTGAAAGCAAAAAAAATCACTTCCAAAGCTTACTATACATGCACTAATGCAAATGTGTAAAACATGCTGCATCATTGTGTGATTGTCCTATCAAGTTCTCAATGCTCATTCTAAAAATGTGTGTTTTGAAATGTATCTTTACCGCCATGAATTGAACATATTAACCAAGTGAAAACTTAATTTTTATTTTTCATCTTTCCTGTTGAATTTAAAATGTTTCATTTTAATATATTTTTCCGTCCCAATAGCTTATTAAATTGTTGAATTTCACATTTTTTGGAAATACTTTTCTGGAAACTTATCATAATTTACATACGCTACAATAACACTCACTGTTTTAATGTAAAAAAAAATCTATGCCTGAGAATAATAATGGGAAAAAAAAGTATAAAAATGTGACGTTTGTCTAGAAATTGAAATATTTGTTTTTCTCTTCTTCCTTATGCTTCTTATCAAAATCTTTCAACAAGTAGTTCACATGGGCATGGAGGCAGCGCAAAGGAAAAAGTAGATTTGAGCAACCTAAATGAGAGTGTGTTCAATAACAGTTATGTGGCTGACAGACACCTTGGACAAAGTCGCAAGAAAAAGATGGATACTGGAAAGACTAAACAGGACACCCATGAGTTGCCAGATATAAATGAACGTCTTGGTAAATTTGTTTATAAATTTATATATTATGATGCTTTCTCTCCTAAGATCATACAGGCATTGGTACTATTTTGCTCTAATTACATCACTCTCTTTTGCTCAATGATTTTAATCATCAGTATTTATGTAGAATAAAAGAATTGATTCATCTTAAATTGTACAATTTTTATTTCGAAAATACTTAGCATACACTGGAAAGTGAGCTGCATTAGAGATAGAAAGAAAATCTTCATGACTTTATGCAGATTTTCATTTATATAATGTCAACTCTTCGATCTGGTCATGGGGGTCATTCTATCCCCTTATGTTCTATCTAGCTGTTAGGCTAACACTGCATTTAATTTCTTCAACACACACTGGAGTTTTGGATCTACAGAACGGTTTATGCTTGGGTCATGTTCAGGCCTCATTAAGGCTGCCTTCTTCTGTGTATTCCACCCTTAGCTAAGTGGCGGTAGAAGTGATTTTGATGATGATGTCATCAGTTTCAAGCCTTCACACATGTTGGCATCAGGCTCTCACTCCCAAATTAGCAAAAACGTTTAAGAAAACATAAATAATATTCATTGTATAAAGAACTGTTGCCTAATAAGACAAATATTTAATGACAAGAAGACAACAATTAATACAATATTAAATGTTATGAAATGACAGTTTACCAGTCTCACTGTAATTTGGATGGTGTTGGTAACCTAATATTTAGGTTGTCAGATTTGGGGTTGTGAGGTGTCTGGGATTCAAATTCTGACGACGCTGTGTCCGACATTGTGTCCCTTGAGAAAGACACACTTCACCTCTATTTCCCCACTCACCCCAGGTACAAATTGGTATCAGCATCAGCAGGCGAGTAAAATCTGCCATAAGGCCTGTTCCCTCTGAGCATATTTGATTGGTGTATATATATATATCTTTATTTATGATGGGATCATCCATCTCCATGGCTATAATTCTCCTTGTATTTTATTACAACAAAGTATCCGTGTTGTTTTCAAGAGATGCATCATGCAGGCAAGGATTTGCCCTCACAAGCTCAATAAGCTTTTCATATGTCCCAGTGTGTACTTGCTTTTCCTTTCCGGTATACTGAAACTGATATTGTACTACTGCCATTAACGGACAGTTCATTAAATTACGATAAGACAAATTCACCAACATGATTGAAAAGTGTGTCGCCAAGCCATTTTTCTCTCCCTCTTGGCCTGGGCATGGCATTGTCTAAATTATTATTACGCCCATTGTAAGGAAACAGCTTAGACGAACCTTTTTAATTTTTGTAGAAAATATCAGAATGAAATGCCTTTGCAAGGTACAAATAGGATAAAGTGGGTTTTTTAAGTGATTATATTGCCTGTAATTTCTGATTTCCATGCACTGATCTCTCCTTATGTTCTCCCACAACTAAAGGACACTTACGACCGTCACGAGAGCTGTTAGAATACTACAGGAAGAAGATAGCGGAGTACGATGATGAACACGACCAGTTAGTATGCAAGTTAGAGGAGTATCGAGTTGCTTACGAAGAGCAAGTATGTTTTAAGTTGTGCTGTTTTATT
The DNA here is from genome assembly GCA_037039925.1 of Doris montereyensis. NCBI lineage: Eukaryota > Metazoa > Mollusca > Gastropoda > Nudibranchia > Dorididae > Doris > Doris montereyensis. The sequence goes on along the minus strand of JAXRKP010000615.1, from coordinate 178,303 downwards.
TTACTTTTACTCTAATCTTCTTGATCCTCTGACCTACCGTGTATTGTTTGTGCTTGAATTATGGGTAGATTTTACTGGTAGGTCTTATTTTTTTTGGTTTGTTTTTCATTCTTTTACATGCTTTCATGTAGCCGGTTTCTTTTTCATTCACCCTGATGTCACTGCATATTGTTGATGGGGTTAATTCAAAGGAAACAAACAAACAAAAACTCTGTTTAAGTTTGTTGGTTGATATGTTTTCTATTTCTTCTCTCTCATCTTTTCTCTCATCTTTTCAGAGAAAGGATGTAGTTTTATATGGAGGGTTGACCCTTTTTCCAGATGTTTGATGTGGCAAAGTGGATTAATTAAACGAAATTTCTCAAACTGAAGTTCATTTCCCATTATTTTCATTGGTCGAAGATCAGACCTCTGTTGAATATTTGTGATAAAATCATACTGGCACCATCACTTTAACCACACAAATATAAATAATTTATGTTGTAAGGGTTCGTCTTGTTTAGACTTTGATGTCTGTTTCTACCAAAGCTGACTGTTGTTTTATTCATCTTTATTCTCCATTCTGTTTTAACTTCTTTTTTTACCCTCTTCATTCTTAACATAATGTGTATTAATGTCTAATGTCTAAGCATATGTAAAGATTAAAAAAAAGGATGAATTTATAGTCTGTATACTAGCAAACGTGCAGACCCACCGACTGTACATCATTTATCACCCAGCAGGCCATTTCATTCAGTCCTTCTCAACTCTCTGAGGAGCATACAGTCCAGCAGCCTGTTAGACGCTTCATATTAAGACTCTGACAAGACCATTCTCTAATCTACAGCTGGTTACTCATTCACATCTGAGCTGAGCGAGGAAAGCAGAGTGAAGTACCTTTCTTAAAAGTACAACGTCAGGTGGAAAAAAACACCTTGGCTAGCCAGTGTCTTGGTCTTGAGCAAATGTCTTCATGATGACAAACTCACAACACCATGCCTCATGTACACAAATGAATAAATTTGTTTTATCTTGACAAAGCAAAGACAGCTTATGACATTCCATCTTTAGATTTAATTCTAAAGATAACACATTAAGAGCCCATTAAAAAAGACAATGTCTTCATGTATTTTGTAGTTTTATACAGTTCTTGATTTTCTACTGTTTTGTTGTTAGTCTTTTTTTATATGTCATTGTCAATGTCTTTATTTATTGATCAAACTATCCAGATCTATCTATAGACCTATCTATTCTCTACCTATGTGTGCATCTATTTGTCATTGTATGTTTATATGTGTGTATGTATTTATGAATAAATCATTAAGAGTTCATCAGTTTTAAGTGGGTTGTTTTTTTTAACAAAATAGACTATAATATTGAAGTTTGATTGCCTAACAAAATTTATTCGTGAGCTCTTGAATATCTTATGATATTTATAAGCTTAAAAAAAGTTAAAGTGAAGGAGAGCTATTTATCAACTTTTTTTCTTCTTCAAGGGTTAACTTGTTTCTCATATCCCTTATATGTTTCATTTTTCAGCATACCATGCAATGGGAGCTAAGGCAGCGAGAAGAGGAAATTGTTGAACTTCAAAAAGCTCTCAGTGATATGCAGATCTATTTATTCCAGGAACGGGAACATGTTCTTAGGCTTTATGCAGAAAATGACAGATTGAAGGTTTGTCGTAATACCTTTCGATGTTTACATTTTGTTGACTTAAAATTATATTGTATCCTAATTAAACATTTTTCGAGTTTTGATTTATAATCATAGATTCACAGTCAGCAGTTGCCATATCTCACAAAAAGCAAAATATAGCCAAATGGAATGTCGGATTCTCTTTACAGCTGAGAAGTCTCCTCTCTTTTCTTTTCTTTTTAAGTTTATTTAATTCTGAGACGATTATTTGTTTGCTTGAAAATTTAAGCAGATTGTAGTCCAGCTGAGAATTATACTTCTGTATGTCAAGCTACTCTGATATTGGCTTTAGGGAGAAAAAGTATTTTTTAAAATAATAAGATATTATTAACTACATTTTTAGAATATTGTGGATTTTTTTATAAGTCTTTTGTTTGTTGAATTTCTCTAAGCTTGCAGAAGAAAAGTAAGGAAATTGTATTTACAGGAATGGGGATTTTTCTGGTTTTCCAGGTTTTTTGGCATAGCAGAGCACCCTCCATGTTTTTATATTTCATTTTATATACGCCAGCCGTCTGAGAAGACATAGGGTCTAAGTCTAATTTGGATGGATGTCCCAAAGAGAGAGAGAGAGAGTTATTACAGTATCATTTATCACCGCTCAATGTGAGAGAGAGACAGAGGGGAAAAGAAGGGAGAGAGAGTAAAATTAGTAATACTAATAAGCCTAGTAATACTAGTAGTGGTACCCCGGTAGTAGGAGTAGTACATCTACATTCCTTTAGGATTCAAGATTTCAAGTTTAATCGTGTTATTACTTTAGGGCTAGTAACATACGCTTGGTAGAAAGTTTCGGGCTTAACTTGAACTAATGAAATGAAGGTACTTTGATTTGAGCTTATCTTTTAATATCCAAGACCAACATGGGCGCATAGCAGAAGCTGCTGGTAGGTTCTTCTTCTTCTTTCCTTTTCCTCTTTTATTTATATTTAATTTTGCTGTTTTCTCTCACCTGAGATCAATGTTTTTATTAGAGGGGTTAGAATTCAATAAAACAAACAAACAAGCCCAACTGACATCCAAGCCCTTTACCAATCACGCCCATAAAGGGAGATAACTGACACCTGTTGATTATAGGTGTTGACATTTTTTAAAAACACTTTACTATTTGTTAGCTTGGATTAGAATTTTTCATTCCAAGAGTGGTAGATCTGCATCTATTAATATTACATTATAGGTAGCCATTGTTGAGATAAATAGGGGGGGGGGGGTGGGCATACTTGAAAAAAAAACCATTAGTGAATATTGTAGTTGTAGTAAAATGTTCTGGAGGAAGTAAAATGACTGCAGAGTAAAGAGCCATGGAAGAAAGTGAGTAAGAAAACAGAAAAATATGATGGAAATTAGTGACTGAGACAAAGAAAAGGAAGAAGAGTGTTTGGTGAGAAGAGGTGGAGTTGAACGTAAAGAAATGAAGATAAATGATAAGAAGAGAAGATTCACTGGTTTTCGTCTGTTCTTGGGGTTTTTCAAAATTGTTTTTTGTGTGTGTGTGTGTGTGTAATTATTTGGCTAGACCCTATCAGGGGGGAGGGAGGGGGACACCTTTTTAATATAAAAGCTAAGGGATCTGTATTTGCACAACGTGCCCATGGCACCTGTGATATTTTCACTCATGTTTTATATAATCAGAAGAGGAATAGTCTGCAAGACTATAATGGCTTGATGTGCCTTTGAACCCCCAATAGATATAAAGGTAGTTACCATGCATGACGTTAACTCCAAAACTCTGTCTTGCCAGTCCAGCAATGTATTACTACAGGACTATGATGATACACATCTCTTGAATTTTGAATCTGAAACGTTGGCATGTCTGATAACATTGGGTTATTTTTTATATTGCGGCCCTTTTCTTTTTATTTCTTGTACGTGTATTTAGATTTAATGCTCTTATGTAATATTATTTTGAAATTTTTAAGGGGGCGATAAAGTTCAGGTTTTTTTTTTCAGAGTTTGTCCCCATCCCTGTATTTAAATCACATTATTTTCCTTCTGTTGCTGTGTTTTATGGGTTTTGTATTCTTTCTAATATTTCAACATTCTTGTGATGTAACATAAGACAGGTTTGGATTTAAATGTTTCTGGGTAAAGCAATTGCAATGTTGATTTGTAGGTTGGAGAGTTTGGGTACTGTTCTTTAAATACGGATTAGTCGTCTTAAAAAAAAGATGCCTGAATGCTATGTTTATTATATAATGAGGTGTTAACTCATAGGCTTCCCGAGGTCCAACACAAGATTATGGTGTGGGTACCCAAGAAAGTAGGGTGGTTTAACAAATTCGTAACTTTTTTATTTGCTATTATTTTCTCTTCATTTGTTAACACAGTGTTCATAAGAGATCAAACTTTATATTGACACCAATAAAAGTCGGTTATGTGTCATTAGGTTGACTGAGTGGGGATGAGTGAAATTGAGAAGTTAAAAACTACACTACTTCCATCAATAAATAGATGAAAACAATGAGCCGGTACAGGGATAAAAAACATTGCTGTCTAAGCTGTTTCTGACTTGTACATCTACTTGTAGTACTAGTGGTAGTAGTTGTGTTGTAAATTTGCGTAGAAAACGGGTTACGTCGAAAGTTTGCACTGTTAGCAGTAAAAAAAACATAACAAATCAACCGTTCACGCTAGAGAGCACATTCAGGTAGGAAACGAAAGTAAAATGATAAGCCTAGAAATGCTCCATACGCAATCACGTATATGCAATCTTTCTATAGTTATGGCCTGGCAACGTTATGACCGCACATGTGCGACAAATGTACTATGGCGTAAGTGTAGCGTGATCGCACCCATGAGACAATGGTAGTCGTATGATTTTAAAAAGTATTTAGTGCGAGAGAAAAAATTAACATTGGATCCAAAAGCACAAAACTACATACAAGTATTTAGTGCCAAAAAAGCCCAACAATTTGATCCAAAAGCATAAAACCACCTACAAGTATTTAGTGCCAAAAAAATCCAACAATTTGATTCAAAAGCACAAAACTACATACAAGTATTTAGTGCCATAAAAACCCACAACAATTTGACCCAGAAGCACAAAACTAGAAGTATTTAGTGCCAAAAAACCCCACAACAATTTGACCCAATAGCACAAAACTACAAACAAGTATGTAGTGCCAAAAATCCCCACAATTCAACCCATAAGCACAAAACTACATACAAATTTTTAGTGCAAAAAAACCCCAACAATTTGATCCAAAAGCACATAATTAATTAACCGTCTGCCCCTTTTGATAATTATGATGTGTTGAGGAAAGGCTTTTTTTTTATCTTCCAGATTCGAGAGTTGGAGGACAAGAAAAAGATTCAGCAGTTGTTGAGTCTAGGTAATGGAGTAGACAGCGAGGTGACGTATTTCATGAAGGAACCACCCGCCAAGGCTATTGTTGAACAGAGAAATAAACAAAGACAAAGGGCGACTTCAGCAAACTCCAATAACAGTGCCGTTCCTGTCCTCTCCAAGGGTAAGTAATTTATCGCCTCTGTGTCACTATGTGAGATATGTTTTTACACGTGGTTTAGCACAGTCAACTTTTATAGGTGGATGATCGACAGGTACTATTGGTAGGTCTTTCTTTCCTTTCACTCTTTGACATGTCTTTTTTAGGCAGTTGGCAGGTGCCATTGGTAGGTCCTAGTTTTATTTCCCCCACTCCTTCACATATCTTTTGATCTTGCTGACCTTGAGATCTCTGCATATGATGAATGGGATGATTTGTAATAGACAAACAAATTCACGTGTCTTTCATTTTCTCAGGGGTTTGCTGGTTGACAGAACTGACAAATTTAAACATTTGTGAAAAAATATTAGAATTGATATTTTGTCATATTATCGATGCTCCAACCCTTTATGAACCATACAAAATTAGTTTTATTTTATTCTTAAAGATGCTCTAAAGATCTGAAAATGAGTTTGAATGCAGGTAGGGATTGAAGAAATTTGTTGATGAGAAGAAATTACGTCTTGATTGTTTTACCACAGATATGCAGTATTTGTTTAGACTTAAAATCTCAGAAAGTTTCAGAGATAAAGCTATGAAATGTTCATGATTATGGATAAATACTAGGTGTTAATGTTATGAATCAACTAGGTTTTGAATCTTGGAAAGTCAGAAATTTTATGTGAAATAAACACTTTCTTTCTTTCTTTATCAGTTCCCATTCGACCTTTCGGTGTATGGGTTCAGATGCCCGAGATGATCTTTCTCCAGGATGCCCTGTCCTGGCATTTTCTGTTTCCTTCCAAAAAGTTAAATTTCTATGTTTCAATGCCTCTTTTATATCTTCTTCATACTTTCTCTGAGGTCTGCCTTTTGGTCTTTTACCTTGGGCTTTAGCACTTTAGCTATTCTATTGTCATTCATTCTGTTTATATGCCCAAACCATCTCAATTAATTTGTTTCTATCTTAGTTTTTTATGCCATCTGCATTGGTTTGATCTCTTATTGTTGTGTTTCTGATTTTCTTTTTTTGGTTTTCCTACTACTCTTCTTAGATATTTCATTTCAGCTGCCTGTACTCTACTGTATTCTCTACTGTCTAAAGTCCAAGTTTTGCTGCCATAGAAGAGAGTAGGACAATAAATTATTGTACACTGCCATTTTGGTTTTTGTTGACAATTCTTGTTTACATACAAATGCCTTTCCTAGATGGTTATATATTGCACTTGCCTTTTTGATTCTGTGGCTGATTTCTTTTCTTAATTTTCCCTCTGAGTTAATCATTACTCCTAGGTAATTGTAGCTTTGAACTTGTTCTAAATACTCCCTGCCCAATTGAAGATTTTGTGTTTTAGCTTCCCTAGTTACTAGCATTGTTTTGGTTTTCATTGCGGTTACTCTCATTCCTCTTTTATTTAGTTCATTGTTCATAATGTTGATATTCGACTGAAGGTCACTTTCTGATTTTCCAAACAGAACTAAATCACCGGCAAATGAAAGCATTGATACATTTACTGGTTTGAGCTTCCACATACCTACATTCATTTTCTTCATTTTTGAGGATGCCTTTGCGACTGAATCCATAAATGTGATAAACAAAAGAGGACTTAGGACGCAACCCTGTCTTACTCCTATATCTACATCAAATTCTGCAGATATGTTTCCAGCTTCTCACTGCACATGTTGGTTTATTGTACAAACTTTTAATGGCTTCTATTAAATTTTACTCTACATTGTGTTCTTTTAATGAATGCCATAGTTCGTCCCTCCTCACAGTGTCAAATGCCTCTTGTAAGTCAATAAAACACATGTGCAAGTCAATGTTTCTCTCAAGGAATTTTTCTATTATTTGTCTAATTGTAAATATGTGGTCTTGTACACTTCTTCCTGGTCTAAATCCACTCTGAAGCTCTTCAATCTGATCTTCTACTCTTTTCCTTAGTCTCATTTCCAGTATCCTGGCATATACTTTTCCTGGAACGCTAAGTAGTGATATCCCTCTATAGTTTGAGCATTCTATAGTTGATCCTTTCTTATGTATTGGTACTACCATTCCCTTTTTCCAGTCGTCTGGCACCTGTTTGTTGGCATATTGCATCTAATAGTTTGTCTGCCTCTCTCCCTTGGTTTTTAATCATTTATGGATAAACTTGATCTGCTCCTAGGGTTTTTCCTAATTTCACTTTTCTTATAGCTGTTTGGATTTCTTCCATTGGTATGTCTACATCTTCAGCTGTCTCATCTGGATTACTTGATACTCTTACTAATTGATCTTTACTCCTTGTTTCAAACGTTCTGGAGGGATTATGTAATTGGTGAAAATGCTTTCTCCATGTTTCCATGATTTCGCTGTCTTCTTTCATTATTTCTCCTTTGACATTCTTAATTTGTCGTATTGGGCATGCTTTAGTCTTTCTCATGCTCTTTTATTGCCCCCCAGAAGAGCTTTTGATTTCCTTGATAGCTTTCTTGGAGTCTTTGTCTAAACTCTTCCCATTGTTCCTGTTTTGCTTTTCTCACTTCCTCTTTGGCGATAGTTCTTTTATTCACATAAGCTATCCTATCCTCTGGCCTCTTTGTTTGCACGTATTTCTTTCAGGCATCCTTCCTTTCTTTGATCTTAGTCTTGACATTCTCATTCCACCATGCTGTTCTTTTCCTATCTCCTTTAATTTGTTTCCTACCATAGACCTCTTCAGTACAACTGAGGAGTTTCTTTATACATCTGCCACTTTTCTTCTATTGTGCTATCATTCAGATCCATCTGTCTTTCACTGATAAATCTTTTTTATCCTAGATTTATATACCTGTTTTACTACTGGTTTATTTAGTTCCTCTATTTTGAGTTTAGTAGCTTTCTTCTCTTTTCTTTTCTGTTTGTTTTCCTCAGTCAGTAATCTCATTTTGGCAATCACTAAGTGATAATCACTAAATATTTCTGCTCCTCTGTTTACTCTTGCATCCAATGTACTGTAAAAAAGGGAGTCTATCATTGACTTTTCACACCTGTCTTCATTTACTCTTGTATATTTGTGGATATCTTTATGAGGAAAAAGGTGTTGGCTATTTTCATGTTATTCTTTAGGCAAAAATCTATGAGTCTCTCTCCATTTGGAGAAGTTGTTGTCTCTCCTTCTTTACCTACTAATCCTCCTGACGTTTCTACATTGTTGCCTAATCTAGCGTTTAAATCTCCTAAAAGCATTAGATCCTGTATGGATTTAAGATTCTCTGCAGCTATTTGTAAATCATTTTCGAAGATATCTTTTTCTTCTTTAGTTGCGTCTTCGTTTGGTCCATTGGCTATTAATAATTTAATTTCTCATCCTTTTGTTTTAATATTTACCTCTTATAGCCGTGGGCTTATATTTGAAATTTTCAACTTTCTAGTAGCTTTTCATGCCTTTTATGCACTAGGAGGCCTACTCCTGCTCTAGCTCTATCTTTGACATCTACTCCTGAGAAGATTAAAATATGATTTGGTCCTACATTTTATATTCCTTGTCCTTTTTTCTTTGTTTCTGTAATGGCCAAAATATCTTCTTTGAATTTTTCCATTTCTTCAACTAATTCTAACTCTTTTCCATTTATTGCCCTAACGTTCCATGTTCCAAAATCACAGTCCGTGTTCGTTTCCAAGTTCGTCTTCCAAAGATCAAGCCGGTTATATTTTTTTTAATTCTCTGAATCAGGTTGTTTTGGATAAGCAGGGGATTAGTCCACTGTACCCTAGGTAGATGGTGGGGCTGCCACCTTGAGGCCCCCTACCAGGCCTTGTTATTTTCTGTCAGGGTTAACTCCCTTAGCCTTTGGTCAGCCGAGACCTGCCTGCAAGGCAGCAGGAGACTCGTGGAGGGCGGGATCATCTACCCCCCGTACAGGTGCTTGCCTGTCCACTGCCCGGGAATTTAGCATTTGATGTTTTGAAATACATCGGTAGGGCTTAGTCTCATTTGACATATATAGCATAGGTTCAGTTCTGAAGTAAGTAAATTTGATTTTACTTTTTGCTTTACTTATATCATTTACAAATTTATTTATTTATTTACTTATACATATTTACTCAATACTCTTAAAGATTTGTTTATGTATTGCAGAGAAAAAGAAAAATACTTCCTCCTCAGAAAAGAGATCTACAATAACACAGTTACCGGAGGAAAAGTATGCCCATGATAACGAAGTATTGGGTTTACAGGTAAGCCTTTTGTTAGTGTAGCACAGATGATCTCAACATGGATGATTTCTAGCCTTGGGAATAATAAGAGAGGAGTTTTTACACAGGGTGGGAAGGTTGAAATCAAATATGTTATAAGAGATGCAGAAATATGAATGAGGTAAATTTGGGGAATCGGGACAAAAGAAATGGAATGAAGAGAGGACGGCTGGAGGAAGAGGGAGGGTGTAGCAATAAGGGAAAAGAGATTAAACACAGACATTTTGTAGAACTGGGCTGAGAAACAAGTATGATGGACACTACACTATAACCACTGTGTTATCTTTCAAGTTTTGCTTATTTTTGTTTTAAATTCAAGGTTGAATCCCTTCAAGCCCAGCTTGGGGAGCAAGCCAAATTGGCCAAGGAACAAGTGGAAGCGTTGCTAGAAGACAGACGAGTGAAAGACGAGGAGTATGAGACGAGGCGCCAGCGAGACGAGGAGAAGATCAGGACACTGACAGAAAAGTACGATTACATGGTTTTAATATGAACTGCTTGCTTAAATTGTTGTATCAGTCCTTGATACGTGTATTATTATTTTAAAATTATTTTACTTATTGGTGTTATAAAGGCCATATAAAGTTCTTATCTCTTGATATGAAATAAAAAGAAATTATTTGAAGTCTGGTGGAATTGAAGTAACCAAGTGACTCTACTTGACTGAAAATTAGGTATTTAAAATTTTTATATTTTATTCGCTCCTATTGAAACCTCAGCCACAGCTTAGCTTGCAAATTCAGCCCAATCAAAGGCAATCATAAGATACTTTTTAAAATTTAATTTGATTTTTCCCACATCCACAACTAAGGTGGTCTTGGGGTTTTTGGTAGGATTTTAAATTTTGCCCGGTGACAAAGGATCTTAACATCTGCAGAATGTTGTGATCTGCACATGGGACCTCCTTTTTTATCGTTCGTTTCCAATGGGACAAGGTGTCAATCTACCTACCTGGACCAGGGGGTAGCTTTTTCTCAAAATAACTCAAGAAAAATTTCAACCATTGACAGGTCTCGAACCCACTGTCTTTTGGTTGAGAGGCTGACACCTTGCCTCTGGACTACTGAGTCCCCCTCATAACATACATTATAGTATATATATATATATATATATATACATATATGAATTGAAAGAGAAGAGATAATAAGTTTACTGCCGATATTACTTGAATGGTAGATCAATTGACTTTTCATTTGTTAACTCTCTTGCTGCACTACGTTCTACAGACTACACAAGACACAAGACCTTCTCTACGACAGTACCAAAGATTTCCTGGAACTGAGATTTGAAGGCCGGGCCATGGAACGTGCCTGGATGGCCGAGAAGATCGTCTGCTGAGGGAAATGGATATAGTCAAGCAACAGGCAAACGTGAACATGAGAGATGCTGCTGCTACGGCCATGAATTTGTCCATGCTTTCATCATCGAGCAAAGTGGATCCTGAGGAGTTGAAGGTGAGGGGTTGGGGGATCAGCCTTTGCCTTTAGCTTTCTCCTGTGTTTGAGTGTCTCCATACACTATAAGTGGAGATGCCACGGTTAAGGTAGGACTTCAGAATATATAAGGAAGCATTCTGAATGATCATTTTGAAAAACATGTGGTGTTGGTGCCCGAGTGGTAGGGCTGCCGGACTTGGATCGTGAGGTATTGGGTTTGAATTCTAGGAAAGCTAGGTCCGATGAGGTGTTCTTCGTAAAAGACACTTAACACGCATTTTCCCCTCTCAACCCAGGTGCAAATGGGTATAAGCACTAGCTTTGGAGTAAAAATCTGCATCAGACTAGCGTCCTGTCCAGTAGATGGTTATTCTTACCTGTTCCGCTCTTACGCTATAGAAACTGGGACAAGTCATTGAATAAACAAAGAATGACAAAGTTTTAGGGGAAGGGTTCAGGTTAGATTTGCTATGTAGTATGATAATTATACTTGATTGGTTACTTAGTCAATTTTTCTTTTTCATGTTTTAGTTCAGGCGATTACTTGTCTTTATGAGACGTCAGAGCTGAACCGCAGTGTTGTGAGCTGGTAATCTTGACGACACTGGTTTAAGCACCACGGCTGGCACAGCTGGGCTTTTTCACAATGTTGTACTCTTGGGAAAGGTACTTGGCTTTGCTTTTTTGCTCATTTGGCTCAGGTGTGAATGAGTACCCAGCTATAGGTAGAGAAAATATTTGTCAGAGTGTTATCGCGAAAAGCCCAACAGGCTTGTGTACTGTATGCTTCCTGGGAGTTGAGAAGAATTTTGAATGAAATGACTTGCTGGGGGATAAATGATGTACAGTAAGTGAGCCTTCATTTGTGCAGGGGACACAGACTATAATGCCATCTTTATCTTTACTTTTTGCTTTTTTCATTTCATCAGAGTCTAGAGTTCCAACTGACTCAAAGCCAGAAAGTGGCTGACAACTATAGGGAGCAAGTGATTCAGTTGGAAGACGAGCTTTCTCGCATCAGGGAGGAAGGGGACGTCACCAGGGAAGTTTTCCAGGTATGTGACTCAGACAACATCATTGGCATGCAACCAATATTGTTTTTAATTACATCCCTTGGCAGAAAATAAGCTCATTCGTTTTTGCTTCTCAGCTCTTTGTTGTCTTTTTAAAGTTATTTTACTGAGATCCGCAGGGTCTAAACGTTTGATTGGTTTGTAACATTTGTGACAAATAATGAATGAAAATTTTGGTAACAATGGGAAAGGTTCAATGCCATATTTTGAAGAGGTGCCAGTGAAACACACACAAGCTAGTCTCAGACCTCTTCAAATGTAGCATTGACTTTTCTTGAAATTTCAGTACAGGCACATGGCAAAGTCCCACCTTAGACATATCTGATGTCAATGTCATAGAACCCTTTGCCAACAAGGTTTTTTGTCTATAGTAACCAGGTATTTCAGCAAGTTTGGTTGTCTGTCGTAGTAGCAAGTTTATTGTTTAAAACACATTGCAACCTGTACAAATTGTTATCTCGTTGTCTTCCAGGATCGTAGTTCTAAGATGACCCAAAGACTCAGCCTGATGAACACGCGGTACCAAGACTTAGAACGCAGACGAATTTGGAAGTGGAGGGTTTCAAGAATGATATTAAAAATCTCCGAGGGCGTTTGAAAGATGTGGAAAAACAGCTGTATAAGGTGAGTTTCTATCGTTTTGTCGGTAAATTTATCACTATGAGTGTATTCAAGCATTTCGTCTATTCTTGAAGGGACTAATATTCATCCTGTTTTCGATGAAATATAAGCATATGAACCTTTTATTAAATTTATGAATGAGCCAGAAACAGTTTATAATCAAGTCTATTTTCTAATTATTCCGTTTATTTAACTTTTTGCCCAAATTTCTTTTATTGATTTATGTAAAGGGTAAATCTTTCATTTATTTTATAAACTGTCAGAAAGTTTTGTCCTTGCTGTTATCTTACAGGCCTAGTGTCGAATAGGAAAATCCCTCTAAAAAATAATACAAAGAAAAAATCAAACCAAACCAAAAGAAAGAAAGGAAAGAAACTTTAAAGTATGCAAGGTAAAAAAATCAAGAAGTTACAATGTCTGGATGGGTTTCTAAACGCTTATTCTGTTGAACGTTTTCTTCCACTGAAATCATTAGGTAACTCTGGGCTTCACCGACGACATGGATTTCAAGCGACCCGACGACCTGGACATGCAGGTGCTAAAGAATGTCAGAAAACGGCAGGCAGATCGAAAAAGCTGGTTGGGGAGTTAAAGAATCTGAAGTCTAAGATTTACGGTCTGGAAAGTGACATGATCACACTTGTGATATAAATAAGCAGCTTCTGTTTGAGACTGACTCACACAGTTGACGACAATGTAAAAGTAGACATGTTCTGGCTGCTGATTCTTCGGCTATTTTTCTAATCCGTCCTTACACATCATGTAAATTAAAATAGAGCTCAACTCATCTATCTTGTTCATCTAAGTTATATATTTGTACAAAAAAAGAACCCCAAAAAAGACTGGCACTTTATATAATGTTTTATTGATGCTACTATATATAGCTACTTCCAATTACTTCCTAAGAAGTGAATGTGTGACTGAATATTGAGACAAAAAAAGGGCAAAATCTCATTTCAAGGATAAAAAGTCTTCACGACAATGAGTTCCTTTAAGAGGAGAAGTGTGGGTGAGAATTGTGTTTCATCAACATAAGAGTTCCTTGCTTTACGACAGTAGGTATTAAATAATTTCATGGGAAGGAATTATTGTCAGAAACATTGCATGCTATCTTAATTCATCTTCATATTTTACTCTCAATTTTCATTGTAAATACTAAGAGGAGAGTCAATGTAAGCTTAGCCTATCACAGAAATCAGATTCAGCATGCTATTGTCAAGGGTCATGACTCCAATTTTTTTAATAATGGACATTCCATTTTATAGACATTCCAAATTTTTATATCTCCCTATCTTTTGTGTCTGTTTGATATACCGGTACAAAATGATTTGATGGTTATATACCCAATTTTAAGAAAACAGAAAGGTTGGACAAAATTGCTAAAGAAGCCTTGCAAGAACAGCCATATGTGAAACAAAACACAATAGGGACAACAAAAACAATACTTATATTAGTACCTGCCCACCCATACAACAATAATACGAAACAAACAAACAAATACATGTAGTTACCTTTTATTTCATACATTCTTTGGATTTTTTGCATATAGTGAGATTTTGATAATTTGAGGTGCACATTATTGAAATTGGAGGTCTTTAGTTTGGGTTATAGTTTTATTGATATTTTATGTAGGTTGAGGATTAGTTGGGGAGAGATTGATATAAAAGGTACTAGCAGTTGCGGAGTCATTTGAATTTATAGTCCTGCCTTAGCAAACATATTTACATTAACCTTTCATCAATACACCTGTATTTCACCAGATGTATACTTGACTTTATGCTCATCGTAGCAAGCCATTTGATAGAATTCATGGCTAATACTAATAGATTTTTTTTCTCAAATAAAGAATGAAGATCTGTCATAAAATATTTGAGAGTTTCATGTTTATATTCTTTCTTTTTCTTTTCTCTTTCAATGTTCTTACCTGGAACAATGCAGATGTCGTCAAAACGTCTGAATATCTGCATGGGAATTTGTCATCTATTGTTACCATTAAACTCATGGTTTTTATTTGCTTTTTTTCTTTTATTAAAACCAATCTTAGCTCAAAAATTGAAGTACATAATGTTTTAAGGCCCATAGTATCAGAGCTTTCCACATTACAAAGAATTGGTGATCCAATGTCATCTCCTGGACAGACAGCTTGTCTGTCACGTGCTTTGAAGGCGTTGTAGCGAAACCAGAAACCAAAATCACGACGACACTGGTTCAAAACCCTTGGCTGGTCCAGATGATTCTTTCATGACGTTGTAATCGTAGGAAAGGTACTTCACTCTGATTTTCTCACTTGACTCAGGTGTGAATGAGTACCAAGCACACATAACACTATTTTAAGCTCAGTTTAAGACATAAACCCTGTGGCTAATGCACTTAGCCAATACTGAATTACCTGATCTCGAGTCACAGTCTATACTGTGAGTATAATAAATATCTTTAAAGTAAAGGCAGTGTGGCCCATAGGCCAGACCTTGTCCAGTTTCATGGCATGGAGTGAAACAGGTGCTGATGCATCACCTTCTGACACATGGTCTAAAAGGAAAATGCTTGTACGCAACATAAGATCTAGTACTAAGACTAAGAGGCATTTTAGCTGAACCGTAGTGTTGTGAGCTGGTAATCATGATACTGGTTCAAGCCCCATAGCTGGTACAGGTGGGTTTTTCTTTCAAAACGTTATACTTCTAGGAAAGGTACTTCACTCTACTTTCCTCATTGGACTCCAGTGTGAATGAATACCCAGCTATAGGTAGAGAAAGATCTTGTCACAGTGTTAGTATGAAAATCTTAACAGGCTTGTGCGCTGTATGCTCCCTGGGAGTTGAGAAGGACTGAATGAAAAGGCCCGCCGGTGGATAAATGGTGTACAGTCGGTGAGCCTATTTTGTACGGGGATACGGAGTATAAATCCGTCTTTTCCTCTCTTTAGGATTGGAATCAAGTCCAGCTGCCTAACCTCTAAGCTATTTATTCCAGATTTGGTCTCTATAAACGTCTATACATACATGTCAACGGTGAAGTTTGCAAACCGTGTAAGTCTAAAAGTAGTAACACCTTTTTTTTCTTCTTCTTTTTTTAATATTAGGAAGCCTCTATGCTTTGTCTAGTTAGGATTCCATAGTACAAGAACCAATAGAAACCCATATAATACCATATGAGCAATTTATATATCCCTATTGGGGTAGTTTTTGACACTTGCAAACTGTGTATGTCTGTGAAAATAGATTAAAATACGCAGCATCATTTTCTTTGATTTTCTCAAAACATCCAAAATTGGACGTTCACGGTTTGCGACTTTCACTGTCCATGTATATTATATATACATAACATGTATATATATATATATATATATATATATATATATATATATATATATATATATATATATATATATATATATATATATATATATATATATATATATATATATATATCCTCTTGCACTAGCTAGCAATAGACAGCATTCTTGCAGCTCTGCATTGAGGATATGTGAGCAAGCTGTGCATTCTTCTCTTACTTAAACTGTCCTTGGGGACAATTTCTTTGACAACTGGTTCTAGATTGGAGACCTGAGAGGTAAGTTTCTGCATAGTATAAAAGTTGTCTTGGCTCCATACAGTCGGTGTACCAAATGCAGTGGAAATATGACATGGCGGCAAAGCATGAAGAGGTTCCTGTTAGTGTTATGAGACATTATCAGTTTTATTATAGTTATATTATCATCATCCCGCAGGGGAGTGGGAAGTGGTATTTCTTTTTGTTTCAGCCAGCAAAAAAAGAGAGGGAGAGAGCGAAGAGAAAGAGAAAGAAATGAGGGAGGGAGAGAGAGAGAGAGAGAGAGAGAGAGAGAGAGAGAGAGAGAGAGAGAGAGAGAGAGAGAAAGAGAGAGAAAGAGAGAAAAGAGAGAAAATGTGTACTAGAAGGGAGAAAAAGGGAGAGAGCGTTTAAAGCCTTCAGCTCCTAGGGAAAACTCTTAAGCGACTTGTGAAACACACACTTAGTCTATCTGATGCTAAGACATGATTATACTAACTAATGAGAAATGTATACGGTACACTTTTCATAACGAATGACAGTTATACAAATTGATAACAACACCACGAAAAAAATACATAAAATGGAATAATCAAGCTGTAAAAACACTCCGTTCACTTGATATTTTTACTATGATATTGATAGATGAGAAAATATTACAATAGCATAGTGTAGTCATTCATACTAAACACCAATTATATCAATAAAGCTGTAAGTAGAAGCGTGGCCTTTGACAAATACATGTTTAACAATAAATATTACATAAAGTCGTGAATGAATTAGGCATGGAAATATATCTTCTTTGGACATACAAACAGAGAGACAGGCGAATTCAAAGAGACAAATTCACAAATACAAATACACAGACACAGAGAGAAATTCAGACAGACAGACAGAGATTGAGATATAGAGAGAGATGGAACACTAACATACTTTCTGTCAAATGTTTATGAAACCATCAGAAAGTTTAATAATGGTGTAATCCTTCCAAATAACAAAACTATCCAACAGCAGAAACATTCAAATTAATCATGATAATACAATATGTTATTTATATGAAAGAGTAATAAAATAGTGTTCTTCTTATGACAGTACAACTACACTCACTATAGATGAAATATAAGCATTTTCCAAGGTATTATGAATTGTGATAATTTGCGATTACCAGACAGCCTATTTATAATCAGTATACTAATTAAATGCTCATCAGGCAATGCACCGGGTTTCAGTTTCAATCCAGTAGAGGACACACCACAATAATAACAATATGTCATTAGTACTGATACAAACCACCGTCTGATCCCAAGTACCCTGGAACTAGCAGATAAATAGCCACAGAGGAGGCGCACGGAAGGCAGAGACTCGAGTACCGTATAAATACATTAAGAAGAAGTCACAGATGGTTCTGTTAAATGATTATTTAGCTGTTTCAGTTTCAGCATTCTTTGGATGAAATATAAAAAGGAGAACAATTAACCGGTTGGATCTTTTATCTCATTTTCAATTTCATTCGTGATCAATAATGGAATTGAGAGAGGGGACGGGAGTGAAGGAGAGATATGATATGAAATTACTTACAATCTTGCATTACAATTACAAAACATACACGCACAAATACATGGTATAATGATTTATAACATACTAGAATTTATTACAGGTTAAAGGACTCCTATTCAACAGCTCCATGCCACCACCCCAGCCTGTGTATATGACTATCTATATTCTATTTTGTTCATTCAAAGTTTTTAAAAAGCGTAAGGTTGCAGAGAAACCGAGTTTTTTAAGCCTCCACCTGCGATCCAAATGGGGTTTTCCCCTAATACTTCAATGTATTTGATGCGTCTTTTCTCTTATTATGTCTTCGTATGTTGTATTGGAAAGTGGGTATCGATATTTATTTTAACAGAGACCAAAATACAATGTAAAATTGTCTCTTTTCTTGTCTTTGTTACCATCAATCTCAACTGGCAATAAATCCATATTTGATAGTTATTATTGATACTAAATCAATTACATTCCCATGTCAACGAGATCGTCTCGTGATTCCATTTTAGGCACCCGTTGTTTTTCTTTTTATTGTGCACATACTCCATGATACCCGCACCTGGTTAATGGAAAGTAAAATTGACGTAGGCCTACCCGATCCTTACCCAAATACATGTACATGTACATCAGAGCTCAGAACCGGATATTCGATACTAGAGCAGCGCACCAACGAACTGACTGAGAAATGACAAATGATCATCGGTCTAATGATATCAGATGGAGCATTCTCATTCCTCCATGCTTTCATTTCGCACCACTGCTGTGACTGCTAGAGAAGCTGTTACGGTTTGTTGACTGAGAGAGAAGAGAAAAAGGTAGGGGATGGGGAGAAGGTTCCTCTATACCGTCCTTGTCTCAGTTTGTTCTGATCCTGACGACACCTTCTACAGAATTAATACCAAGGCTTGAGTTAAAATTGAGTACGAGTATTATATCCAGTTTCTGTTACGCGCGTCGTGACACATAAGCCATGACACAACAAGACAACAACATTCGTTCTGGCTTTCCTTCTTTCTTTCATTCTTTCTTTCTTTCTTTTTAAGTTACTCAAGATCAAGAAAGATTTTAAAAAACATCAATTCATTACAGGCGAAATAAAAAATTAAAGGAAGACTTTCATCGTTTCATATACAAAATAACGTGAAACGGATTGGGTTTGGGTTGTTGTTTTTTTTTTCCTCAGCGACAAAAACTTGGTCGGGTCGTGCATCAAAACATATCATCAAAGAAACTTTCACCCATAGTTCTCCCATAACAAGTTTAGATTAGAATAAAAGAAGACAATGCTTTAAAATTTTGTGTCTTCCGTTGTTTCAGCAACGGCATCTTTTTTGACCTCATCAAGTTCAATACCGAATGGTACAACCCAGCTGTTTTCTTGCGTGGTGTCACCACCGTCCACAGCACTTCCGTTTGCAGAGCCATCTTGCGCTCTTCATGCATAATCTGGGTGTCTGTGAATGGGCTTGGGGTCCCCAGGCTGTGGTGAGCTCGGTTATCTGACAAAGTTGATTGTTGCTGTGGGAATGATCGGTTACAGATTAATATTACTGTTACAAAAGATACATTCTCTTCTTTATCAGGCTTCGTGTAAGTATAACAATAATAATGATACATTTTTAAAGCGCCTGACATCCACCAAATGTGCTCGATGGCGCTGTACAATCAAAAGCACACAAATATTTAAAAAAAACAACAAAACAGTGTACAAAGCCAATCAAAAACAAACCGTGAATCATCACCACAATAAAAAGCACACGCAACAGCAATAAACAAATATTTCAATTTATGGTGAACCCTCTCCAGTGTCAATAAAAGCGTTAGCCCCAATTGTATTACAGAGTCAATAAACCCCACAATTGCACTTACTTACACACTAGCGGAAAGCAAGAATGTACGATTGAGACCTCATTGTATTGTATAAACATAGGAGAGGGAAGCAGAACTGAAAATATTGGGAGCAAAACAAACACAAAAACAAAAGAATGAAAGAAAACGTCATCTATTTACTTGTCATGAAAGGAAAGGCAAGTGGACACTATTCTTTTAAAGATTTGAACCGCATATATGATAATGTACTGTTTACTATTTCTATGGTTAGACCCATTAATTTAAGGATTCGAGTCCATGATTTCATGATTCCAAGTCGGGTAACCTTATCGCTAGGCCCCCGACATTATCATGAGAGGACAAAGAACTAAAAATAATTATTAAACGCTGGAGTGAATATTATTTCACAACTCTGAGTGTGTATTTATTCCACACATATAGTAAAACGTCATGGCGACGATGATAATGGTCATGCTGAAAAAGACGAGATGATGACGGTTATGATATTGTGGCCTGAACCAGGAAGAAGAACAAAAACGAGAAGGAAAAGGAAGAAGAAACAGAAGAAGCAGAGGAGGAGGAGGATGACGTGGAGGAAGGAGAAGAAGAAGAAGGGCTGATCCTTTAACTGCGGAAGACAGCTGAACTGTAGTGAGTAGGGTAAAACGGTTTGGCACAATAATGAACGTGTTTGTCGAAATTGTTTTAACAGTGAACGCGAGTGAGCTCCTTTTGTCTAGCAGATTATAACATGGCACAGATAAAATAAAACTAGAAAAGTTTTTTTTCAACATCTAGATCTATACAATGAAGGAATTGCAAACCAAGTTACTTCTCTCATAGAACAAAGATTCCCCTTTCCACTGCATAACATTAAGTTATCAAAACTATTGAAGATGGAAATGAAATAGAGCGGAAAGAAGACAGCGGTAGGTCAAACAAATTTTGATCTACGAGTAGGAGGCCACCCAAGGATAAGCAGTCAAACACTGAAATGTGAACTGATTGCAAGAGGAAGTTCCAGCTAGTTGTGGGTGGAAGAAATGAATTGGAAGTCCCACAATTGAAATGACAAGAGAGCACAAACAGAAGTGTGTTGAGTGGTGTTCAGAGCACAATGCTTTTAACTCTGCAACATTGGGGTTTTTTTTTAACGATGAAAATTCAGATTGGCTCCATCCTCATACCCTACAGCTCTGGTCTGAATCAAGACATCGCCCAAAACATAGTCCAAACTTTCATTTGGGGGGATGAGATGTCATCTTTCGGCCCCATGCCCTTGTGTGCATACTAATTTATTGATAATTTAACAAGTGAATTGTATACACATTGTGTGGAGGGTTTTATGTTGCCCAGTGGCGTCGGTGGCCGAGCTGTTAGACTGCCGGGCTTGGGATGATGAGGTCCCGAGTTCGAATCCTGACAAAGCTAGAACCTACGTTGTATTCCTTACGAAAAACACTTAACACGCATTTCCCCACTCTACCCAGGTGCAAATGGGCACAAGCACTAGCTTGGCAGTAAAAACCTCGGCCAGATTAGCGTCCCGGCCAGGAGGTGATTATTGTCACCTGTTCCACTTCACACTTTAGAAACGGGGATAAGCTCCGGTTCTATGGGTCAGTAACGGCCTTGAAGGAAATTTACTTCACTTTCTGTTATCCACTGCATAGATAGTAGAAGAAAACCCAATGGGAGCTAAAGACAGAGAATCTTCAGAAGAAGAGAACCCCAGTCGATCAAGTGTTTTGGCCCTTAACTTCCTTACACTCTAAGGGGGCCGGGCCGCACCTAGGCCATCACTCCTAGTTGTCCAATGAGCTCCTCTGTCTTTTTGTTTTGTTTTGATTTTTGTTATTGCCCTGGTCTGGTTTCGAACCCGGTCGGTTACGCATCCAAGAGCTGACCACACTGGAAATGATTGGATTTCACAACAGGACAATGATCCCAAATACAGGTACGTGTCTGTGCTGTCATGGCCAAGTTGAGGTCCTGACCTAAACCCGATCGAAAAACATTTGGGGAAGCCTCAAGAATCATTTGAAAACGGAAATAATTCAAGAATATTGAGGAAATGAAAGACGAAACTGTTTTATTTTTCTGGGACTACATGAGTCACGAATTTGTAGATAGATTTACCGACAGTATGAGATGGATGATTGCATTGCATCGCGTCTCCATGGTAATGGTGACGTCACAAGATATAATTTTTTAAAAAAGAGAGATTTATTTTTGACAGTTTTGTTATAAATCTATTAGGGGAACGTCCATAGGGTTTGTACGATGTCTTAAATGTTATTCTCATATGGTTTTTTTAAATTTTGTTTGTAGCGATCTGTGTGACGACATGTAATTAAGGTTTACAAGCTTAATCAACCCAACTTAGTGTAGATTAGCATAGCTTACCCAAAACTAAGTTTTTAGCTTAACCTTCGTTTGGTTGTTAAAGAAAAGTTTCTTCAAGGCCGTTACGACCCATAGAGCCGGAGCTTATCCCGGTTTCAATTGCGTGAAGCGGAACAGGTGATAATAATCACTTCTTGGCCAGGACGCGGTCTGACGCAGGTTATTTTAATTTTTAAGCTAGTGTTTGTACCCATTTTCACCTGGGTAGAGTTGGGCGGGGGGTGGGTGGGAAAGTGTCTTTCCAAAGGAACACGACGTCGGACAGCTTTGCTAGAATTCGAACTCGGGACCTCATGATCCCCAGTCCGGCAGCTTAACCACTCGACCACCGACGCCCCTTTGGGTAGAGTTGAATTTAAATACTTCACGGCTTCTGATCCTAATTACATCATCGTCATCATCATCATCATCATCATCATCATCATCATCATCATCATCATCATCAGCATCAGCATCGGCACCATCAACCAAAACTTACGAGTTTTTCGCCAGCATCCCACGACCTCCTCTTACGACACTTGGCACATATCACCCCCGCTGCCATGACAACCAGACAGAACGCACAGATTGTCGTCACGGTGATCAACACCGGCATGTTTTTGGCGAAAGTCGATGATGACGTCTGCTGTGAAGCGGGACAAGCGTGTTGTTTTTGTTGTTGGTTTCGTTGTTCTTATTGTTGTTGTTGTTGTTGTTGTTACCGTTGTTGTCGTCAATGCCGCCAGTGCCTGATAAGCACTTCGTACTTGGACGGCAAGCCGCTAGGAGAGTTAAATTTCCCTGAAGACGAAGAAGAAGAAGATGAAGATGATAATGAAAACATACGGAGAAAAATAAAAGAAGAAAAATCAACACAATATCAATCATAACCGTCATTATCTCATATATTTCATCATCATCATCATCATCATCATCATCATTATCATCATCGTCGTCATGATGGTCAGCATTATCATCATCACCATCATCATCTTCTTCTTATTTTTATTATGGCCATCACTGTTATCATCTCCTCATCATTTTTATCATCATCCCCATCATCATATTCAACCAATATTTTTATCATAATAATTATGATTGCCACTATCATCATCATCATCATCAGCAGCAGCAGCAGCAACATCATTAACACCATCATCATTATCATCACCATCACGACCATCGTTATCATCAACATCACCACAACCATTACCACTACCATGATGATGATGATGATCATCACCATCATCGGTCCTACCATCATCATCATCATCATCATCATCATCATTACTACCATCATCATGATCACAATCGTCACCATCATCATTATTATCATCCTTATCATCCTCATCACTACCATCATCATCGTCATCCTCATCATCATCATCATCATCATCATCATCCATCATCCTTCATCATCATCATCATAACCATAAAACAATCATCATCACTATCATCATCATCATCATCATCACCATCAGCATCATCGTCACTACCATTCTCTTCATCACCACTACCATCATCATAATTATCATCATTTTCATCATCCTCACCATCACCATCACCACTACCATTACCATCATCCTCATCATCATCATCGTCACTACCATCATCGTCATCATCACTACCATCATCATCATCATTGTCACTACCATCATCGTTACTATCACCATCACTACCATCATCATCATCATGATCATCATCATCATCACCACCACAATCATTACCACTACCATGAGGATGATCATGATGATGATCATCATCGTCATGGTCACCATTACCATCATCATCATCGTCACTTGCACCATCATTATCATCACCATACTACCATCATCCTCCTCATCATCACCACACTCATTACCACTACCATGATGATGATCATGATGATCATCATCAT
>JAXRKP010000615.1:124649-144649 GCA_037039925.1 Doris montereyensis | reverse complement strand
AACCCAGATTAAATGAAATTAAATCAAATCAAACCAAATCAATCAAATCAAATCAAATCAAATCAGACCAAATCAAATCAAACCAAATCAAATCAAACCAAACCAAACCAAATCAAATCAAATCAAACCAAACCAAACCAAATCAAATCAAATCAAAGTCCGATCCAAGAATGGCTGAGGTCCTCGACACAAACAACTGCAAACCGAGCCTAGGCCTTCACCGAGCCCCCTAGCATCCCGTATGATTAACGAGTACGTTGGTTGTCGCTTTTCAAGGGCTCTGTCTAAGCTGAATTAATGAGCTAGGCCGGTTCATTAAGACAAGATAAGGCAAGATAAGATATGAAAAGAAAATACATTGACAATGATTTAGAAGGTTTCATAATATGCACTGACAATTAATGTAGATTAACATATTGCTGGCCTACGTCAATTGTTAAGATGAAATAAATTATGTATGTGTAACTTCATGTGATGAATGCCTCCAAATGGCTGAAATCATTAGATCAGGGTAACCAGTTATTAACAGGGGTATCAGGGGTTAACCAGGAGTTATTAACAGGGTTATCTACGATCAGGAGTTATTAACAGGGGTTATCTACGATCAGGAGTTATTAACGGGAGTTATCTACGATCAGGAGTTATTAACAGGGGTTATCTACGATCAGGAGTTATTAACAGGGGGTAACCACGATCAGGAGTTATTAACAGGGTTATCTACGATCAGGAGTTATTAACAGGGGGTATCTACGATCAGGAGTTATTAACAGGGGTATCTACGATCAGGAGTTATTAACAGGGGGTATCCACACTCCTCGGGAGACTAGGAATCAAGTGTTGGGGGGGGGTACGTTACTTGATTTCTGGGTGCTGGTATTTATTGTAATGAATGCGTTGATTAATATTTGAGTTGTACGTATGTCTAGAGACGTCGATAGTTCAGGCGGTAGAGCATTTGACGACCACCCAGGAGGCCTGCGCGCGATTCCCAGTTCGGTGAAACTTCTCTGGCCCTCCTGTCGACCTAGTCGCGAAATGGGTAGCTAGGTTTACTCAGACTCGACGAAAGAATAGGCGGTGTGGAAAGCAATAGCAAACTACCATACTTTGCCGTATACCTAGGAAAATGACGAGTCTTCTCCTGGTTACCCTAGGCTCAACTCAGAGTATGAGACTTACTTAATTTTACTTTTAGAATGTACGCGAATGATGTATGGAACCATATTCCACAATCCAATAGGGGTTTGGAGTTATCAAAAGGCTGAGAATCCCTGCCTTGGATCAAGCAGCCTGACATCAAACATTGTCTATGGGTTTTTGTTTAGGGCCGAACGAGCTTTGATGTTCTAATAAGGACTCCCGATTGTCGAGGGAATCAAGTCGCAGGTTTGTTTTGTTTTACTTTCTACATTTTATTAAATATTTCATTATGTATATATCCCTCATTTTATTTTGTGTCTGTATTATGTTATTTGATCAATTTAAAGGGGGGGTAATTATTTGTCTTTTCGTTAAGTAAGATTTTTTGTGTGGTATAAAGTGGCAGCGTACACTAAACAATACTCCTTTTAAAAATAAACAATAAAAGAAAAGAAAGACAAAGAGGGAAGTAAATTAATAGATATGCACCTTACCCATACAGACAAGGACAAACTAATACAATGTCACATGTTTAATCAATACTGGATGCAACCTTTTTGGCCAAAATTGGTGACAACATTAACATTATGGTCACTCTTGTATGGAGGTTGGCGGTTGGCGGTTGGTGGTTGGCGGTTGGCGGTTGGTGGTTGGCGGTTGGCGGTTGGTGGTTGGCGGTTGGCGGTTGGCGGTTGGTGGTTGGTGGTTGGCGGTTGGTGGTTGGTGGTTGGTGGTTGGTGGTTGGTGGTTGGCGGTTGGCGGTTGGTGGTTGGCGGTTGGCGGTTACGGTTGGCGGTTGGTGGTTGGCGGGCCCTACTAGTAGGTCCTATTTCTTTTCCTTTCCTTCTTTCACCTATCTTCATCTTGCTGTTTCCTCTTAATTTACGTTGAGATCACCGCAATGGTGGACAGGGTAAATATCAGAGAAACAAACAAACAAACCTACAAACCTGTATGAAGCGGGAATGGGGAATTTCCGCCCCATAATCAAAGGTAGCAGGGGAAGATAAGTAAACGTAATCTTTATTATACAATCCAAACTTAACTGGAACGTTATGTGTGGTTGTATTGCCCTAACTGGAAGGGCCTCCTGTGTGTTGGGGGGAGGGACTCGGTAGATCAGAGGCAAGATATCGGCCTCTCAACCAAAACGTAGTGGGTTCGAGCCCCGCCAACGGTTGAACAATGTTCTCGAGATTTTTCGAGCAAAATCTACCCCCCCCCCCCCCCCCCCACTCTGGTCTAGGTAGGTGGATCGACGCTTTGTCCCATTGGAGACGAACGATAAAAACGAGGTCCCGTGAACAGATCACAATACAGTGCACGTTAAAGATCTCTTGGCTGTTTACAGGGCAGTCCGGGCAAAATTTAAAAATCCTACCAAAATCTCAGAGATCACCGTAGTTGTGGATGTGGGTAAACCAAATCAAAACCTGGGTGGTAATCAGACTCTTTATGCCGCCTGCGCTGTTACCCACGTTGGAAAGTTGTCGACACAAATACATGACGTACCAGGAAATATACAGGAAGTAAACAAGAAAGTTCTGCATATAGGCACTCAACGCCTTGCCATGAGAAGGGAAACTGCACTAAGAAAAACTAGCATGTAGGCCTATAACAACAAGAGGGCGGTGCAATCTTTGTTCAGAAAGCGACGACAATGGCAACTTGAATGTCACTCAGAAAAAGCGCAAATATCCGCCAGTCAGGGGCGTGGTGGTCCACTTAATGCCCGGCAACTCCCTTCCGAGTTGAGAGAGAAATAAGATCCAGTCGTCTAGATCTTGAACCTCTTGTTATTAACTTAAGGTCTCCAGTTTAAATGTATCCTGTATCTTGATAGTATTTTATATAATGTTATAGTATTTGATAATGGAATTGTGATTGTATTATTTCTTGGTGGAATTCAACACTGTTTTACATTTTTGTAATACATCGAACTGCACCCTGCAGCTGTCGAGCAAGTGTGTTACTGTCTTCAAGGTTCCAACAAACCAGACGCAGATACATGTAATAGGAAGAAACATCCTGAACCGAGCGAAGAGACCGGTGGGAATACTTCCAAAAAGCGGAATTACATGATACTCTGCATCCAAAAAACGGACTTGCATGATACTCTGCATCCAAAACACGGAATTGCATGATACTCTGCATCAAAACACGGAATTGCATGATACTCTGCATCCAAAAAACGGAATTGCATGATACTCTGCATCCAAAACATTTAATTGCATGATACTCTGCATCCAAAACACGGAATTGCATGATACTCTACATCCAAAATACGGAATTGCATGATACTCTGCATTCAAAACACGGAATGGTATGATACTCTGCATCCAAAACATGGACTTGCATGATACTATACATCCAAAACACGGAATTGCATGATACTCTGCATCCAAAACACGGAATTGCATGATACTCTGCATCCAAAACACGGAATTGCATGATACTCTGCATCCAAAACACGGAATTGCATGATACTCTGCATCCAAAACATGGAATTGCATGATACTCTGCATCCAAAACACGGAATTGCATGATACTCTGCATCCAAAACACGGAATTGCATGATACTCTGCATCCAAAACCCGGACAGATTGGCACATCCAAACTGCGCACTAAGTAAAAATTAGTATTACTTATATCGCTTTGCATACAAATAAATTACAGGTAAATTATAGAAGAAATAGAGAACGGTAATGACTTATATTTACTCGTGCACCACATTATTGTTTAGTTATATTACTTCCCTTGTCAGGGGGACTCAGTAGCCCTGCGGCAAGGTGTCAGCCTCTCAACCGAAAGGTAGTGGGTTCAAATCCCGCCAACAGTTGGAAACATTTCCTCGAGTTTTTTCGAGTAAAATCTACTCCCCTGGCCCTGGTAGGGAGATCGACATCTAGTCCCATCAAAGACGGACGATCAGAAGGAGGATCCGTGAGCAGATCACAAGGCTCTGTGCACGTTAAAGATCCCTTGGCTGTTTACAGGGCAGTCCGGGCCAAATTTTAAAAAACCTTCCAAAACCCCTAAGATCATCTTAGTTGTGGATGTGGGTAAGTCAAACCAAATCAAACCGAACCAAATCAAATCAAATCAAATCCCTTGTCAGCGTGGATCCCAAGTCCGAACGTCAATTCTTGTGACCGAATGTCTGTCCTAAAAAACAACTTGTATCATTGTTTGTTTTTAACACACTTTGTCTTTTCAATCAATGTGTGCCTATATGTGGTCTATTCACAACGGTGGTACTTAGAGTCGTGAATTAGATTCTACTTCTAGTTTAATGTAAACAAGTTTTCAGATACATACGTTCATGCTTTCTATAGTCTATCTAGATCTATACTCATTCACAGCATAACAGGACGAAGCATTTTACAACTTTAACTGAGGTGCGTTCCGAAGGACGACAATATGTATGCGTTTTAGATAGGTTTCATACAATCACACATGTATGAGTTGAGATAAGTTTCACACAATCACACATGTATGAGTTTGAGATAAGTTCCACACAATCACACATGTATGAGTTTGAGATAAGTTTCACACAGTCACATATGTATGAGTTTGAGATCAGTTTCACACAATCACACATGTATGAGTTTGAGATCAGTTTTACACAATCACACATGTATGAGTTTGAGATACGTTTCACACAATCACATATGTATGAGTTTAACATAGGTTTCACACAATCACATATGTATAAGTTTGAGATACGTGTCACACAATCACACATGTAAGAGTTTGAGATAAGTTTCACACGATCACACATGTAAGAGTTTGAGATAGGTTTCACGCAATCTCATATGCATGAGTTTGAGATAAGTTTCACGCAATCTCATATGCATGAATTTGAGATAGGTTTCACACAATCACACATGCCTGAGTTTGAGATAAGTTTCACACAATCACACATGTATGAGATTGAGATAGGGTTCACACAATGAAGTTAAGATACGTTTCACACAACCATATATGTTTGAATTTGAGATTGGTTTCACACAATCACACATGCCTGAGTTTGAGATACGTTTCACACAATCACATAAAGTTTCACACAATAACACAGGTATGAGTTTCAGATAGCTTTTCACAATCACATGTCTGAGTTTGAGATAGTTTTCACACAATCACACAGGTATGAGTTTGAGATAGCTTTTCACAATCACATGTCTGAGTTTGAGATAGTTTTCACACAATCACACAGGTATGAGTTTGAGACAGGTTTCACATATTCCCACATGTATGAGTTTGAGATAGCTTTCACACAATCACATGTCTGAGTTTGAGATAGTTTTCACACAATCACACAGGTATGAGTTTGAGATAGGTTTCACACAATCACACATGTATGAGCTTCTGGTAGGTTACACAAGATCAATATGTATGAGCTTCATATACGTTTACACGCTCACACATGTATGAATGTGAGATACGTTTCACACATTCACACATGCATGAATGTGAGATAAGTTTCACACAATAACACATGTATCAGTTTGAGACAAGTATCACACATATATCAGTTTGAAATAGGTTTCACACAATTACATAGATGTGAATGTGAGATAAGTTTCACACAATCACACATATATGAGTTTCTAATAGGTTTCACACGATCA
Source organism: Doris montereyensis (assembly GCA_037039925.1). Taxonomy (NCBI): domain Eukaryota; kingdom Metazoa; phylum Mollusca; class Gastropoda; order Nudibranchia; family Dorididae; genus Doris; species Doris montereyensis. The sequence continues at coordinate 138,878 of JAXRKP010000615.1, read as the reverse complement.
ACAGTTTCATATAAGTTTCATACAATCACACACGTATGAGAGTGAGAAAGGTTTCACACAATCACACATGTATGAGTTTGAGGTAGGTTTATAAATATAATCACAAGTTACTTTGTGCGCAGACGGCAGCTGGGCATCTGTCAATGGGAGAGTGGAATTGATAAGCGTATTCCTGGTTCTTGCACTTGGCTATCGTCACAAGGGTTCGAAGTACACAACAGTCATACCTGTCTGTATAAAAAAATAGTAAATAAGACAATGTTAATAAAATGAAATGTTAATAATAGTAAATGAGACAATGTTAATAATAGTAAATGAAACAATGAATGACAATGTTAAAAATATAAATGTTAAATGTAAATGAAACAATGTTAATAATAGTAAATGAGACAATGTTAATAATAGTAAATGAAACAATGTTAATAATAGTAAATGAGACAATGTTAATAATAGTAAATGAAACAATATTGATAATAGTAAATGAAACAATGTTAATAATAGTAAATGAGTTACAATGTTAATAATAGTAAAGGAGACAATGTTAATAATAGTAAATGAAACAATGTTAATAATAGTAAATGAGACAATGTTAATAATAGTAAATGAGACAATGTTAATAATAGTAAATGAAACAATATTGATAATAGTAAATGAAACAATGTTAATAATAGTAAATGAAACAATGTTGATAATAATAGTAAATGAAACAATGTTAATAATAGTAAATAAAATGAATAATAGTTAATAATAATAGTAAATGTAAATGAAACAATATTAATAATAGATAAATAAATGAAACAATGTTAATAATAGTAAATAAAAAATAATAGTAAATGAAACAATGTTAATAATAGTAAATGAAACAATGTTAATAATAGTAAATGAAACAATGTTAATAATAGTAAATGAAACAATGTTAATAATAGTAAATGAAACAATGTTAATAATAGTAAATGAAACAATGTTAATAATAGTAAATGAGACAATGTTAATAATAGTAAATGAAACAATGTTAATAATAGTAAATGAGACAATGTTGATAATAGTAAATGAGACAATGTTGATAATAAATAAACAATGTTAATAATAAAATAAAACAATGTTAATAATAGTAAATGAGATAATGTTAATAATAGTAAATGAGACAATGTTGATAATAGTCACTGAGATAATGTTAATAATAGTAAATAAAACAATGTTAATAATAGTAAATGAGACAATGTTGATAATAGTCACTGAGATAATGTTAATAGTAGTTAATAAAACAATGTTAATAATAGTAAATGAGACAATGTTGATAATAGTCACTGAATAATGTTAATAATAGTTAATAAAACAATGTTAATAATAGTAAATGAGACAATGTTGATAATAGTCACTGAGACAATGTTAATAATCGTAAATGAAACAATGTTAATAATAGTAAATGAAACAATGTTAATAATAGTCACTGAGACAATGTTAATAATAGTCACTGAGATAATGTTAATAGTAGTCACTGAGAGAATGTTAATAATAGTCACTGAGATAATGTTAATAATAGTCACTGAGACAATGTTAATAATAGTCACTGAGACAATGTTAATAATAGTCACTGAGACAATGTTAATAATAGTCACTGAGACAATGTTAATAATAGTAAGACAATGTTAATAATAGTCAAGACAATGTAAATAATAGTAAATGAGACAGAGACAATGTTAATGGTATTGTTGTGACTTCTTACAGTGTGAATAGAACTTTTAATAATAGTTGCGAATGTCATGAACATGAGAGACTAACATGATGATATGGTGAAATAAATCGGTTTGTGTAAATTGCATTATGAAAATAAAAGCATGCGCGTGTTAAAAGTTAGAGTCAATGTATTAAGTAACAATAGACAGGAAAGAAACAGGATGAAAAGCTACTTACAGTGATAGATGATTTTGTCATTGTCTTTTTTCCATGGATACTAATCCGATATTTCTGTATATACCAAAATCGAATTATAGATCTAGCACTCATGATACTACATTAGTAACTCTCTCTCTCTCTCTCTGCATTATGAAAATAAAAAGCATGCTCTCTCTGCTAAAAGTTAGAGGTCAATGTACTTAAGTAACAATAGACTCTCTCTCTCAGGATCTCTCTCTACCCTTGTGATAGATGATTTTGTCTCTCTAACTTGTCTTTTTCTCCATGGATCTAATCTCTCTTTCTCTCTATCTCTCTCTCTCTCTCTCTCTCTCTCTCTCTCTCTCTCTCTCTCTCTCTTTCTCTCTCTCTCTCTCTCTCTCTCTCTCTCTCTCTCTCTCTCTCTCTCTCTCTCTCTCTCTCTCTCTCTCTCTCTCTCTTTCTCTCTCTCTCTCCCTCCCTCTCTCCCTTTCTCCCCCCTCTCTCTCTCTCTCTCTCTCTCTCTCTCTCTCTCTCTCTCTCTCTCTCTCTCTCTCTCTCTCTCTCTCTCTCTCTCTCTCTCTCTCTCTCTCTCTCTCTCTTCTCTCTCTCTCTCTGTGTTTCTAAATATATGCTGTTTTCTTGTTTCTTCCTTTTCCCTTCCACTGTATATCTTTCTCTTTGTAATTCTCCCTGCGACTCATTCTTATTAACGCGATCCTCATTTCCCTGTTTTTTTCTACCTCTCCGCCACTCTCCTTTTGTTTCGTTTTCTGTTCTTCCTTTTGATACCATACTACCGTGTAATGTATGTGTACGTTACTGTCTATATACTAATACTCGTTTGTTGTCTGAAGAAGGATTATACCCGAAACGTCACGTGTTTGATCCGTATTCTTTGATGGCATTGTTGTTACTTAACTTCGTTTATCGCAATACATTTAATCGATTTTTGGTCTTTTAGTGTAAACAAGCATGCCCGTAAATAATGTTGGATTATGATTTCTCTTCATTATAAAGCTGGGTCTCTTGAACGTTGACTGTGGTTAATTCAGAACCCACTGTATGGGATACGGGTGATATCAAGTACGATTATTGGATCAAATTAGTTCTCGATACTGAAGCTACACGGGCTTTTTGTTGTAATGACAGGAAATATAGGAATGAGTTTATAATAACAATACAAATTTTCATGGATGGCAAGCAAAACATTTTTTAAAAAAAATCAATTAAAATACTGATTTGACTCAAGAATTTATTCGCAAAGAATCTAAAACAGACTATTTGCAATCTACATGCGAAATATGGAGATTGTGGGTGCAGTGGTTCCTGTGTTTAGAGGTCTATATTATAAAAATGTAGCCTACATTTCAAACTTTAACCGCTCTAAACTCAGGAATGACTGCACCCACAACCTCCATATTTCGCATGTAGATTACCAATAGCTTGCTTTAGGTTCTTAGCGAATAAACTCTTGGGTCAACTTAATATTTTAATTGATTGAGAAAAAGATTGTTTTGCCTGTGATCCATGAAACTTTCTATTGTATTTTTACCCATTCCTTCATTTCCGGTAATTAGATCTGCACTGAAAAGCTCGCTTAACTTAAGTATCGAATACTGTACCGGTATTTGACATCACCCTGCATCCGGTAACCTATTATGTAGTTCATCGTTGAAAAAAAAAGAATGTGGTAGAAGAATAATCATAATCATCATTGTCTACGGGCATGCATATTATAAATATATATATATATATAGATGACAAGTTACCCAAGACGTTGAATGAGCCGCACAGGTAAGCCGTGACGTTTTCCCCCTCGTCTGGCATGGATTTGCCGTCAAGGTCGATACGCATGGCGATGGTTGCCCCACATGTGGTTCTGGTGGCACAAATAGAGGGGAAATGGTGAGCTCAGAGGTGAAAGTAGAGGGAAAATGGTGAGCTCAGAGGTGAAAATAGACGGAAAATGGTGAACTCAGAAGTGAAAATAGAGGGGAAAGATGAAATAATTAGAGGTGAAGAATGAAATTAGAGGAGAAGGCTATAAATTAGAGAAGGCTATACATTAAAGGAGAAGGCTGAAATTAGAAGAAAGTTTGAAACTAGACGGGAAGAGGAAGTTAAAGAAGACGGTTGAAATAATTGCAAATAAGATGAGTAGGAAGACATTAAAGGAGAAGGGTGAAATTAGGGGAGAAGAGTGAATTAGAAGAGAAGAGTGAAATATCAAAGATTAGAGGAGAGGGGCGAAATTCAAGACGAAGGGTGACTTAGAGCCGAAAAATGAAATAGAGGAGAATGGTGACATTGTGAGAAGAAGGGTGAAATTAGAGGAGAAGGCTAAAAATAAAGGCGAAGAGTGTGTGTAGATGAGAAGATTGAAATCATAAAGAATGAGTAAAGAAGATGAAAATTAGAGGAGAAAGGAGAAATTAGAGACGAAGAGTGAAATTAGAGAAGAAAGGCAAAATAGATAAAAACAAGAGAAGTGTGAAATTAAATGAGGAGAAGGGTGACATTTGTGGAGAAGGTTGAAATTAGAGAAAAAGGGTGACATTAGAAGAGAACAGTGAGATTAAGGAGAAGGGTGAAATTAGAGGTGAATGGTGAAATTAGAGGAAAAGAGTGAAATTAAAGGAGTTAGATGAAATTAGAGAAGGGTGAAATTGAAGGAGAAGAGTGAAATTAGAGAATAAGGGTGAAATTAAGAAAGCTGAAATTAAAGGGAGTAATGTGAAATTAGAGAAAGGTGAAATTAGAGGTGAAGGGTGGAATTAGAGAAGGATGAAATTAAAGGAGAAGTGTGACATTTCGGGAGAAGAGCGAAATTAGAGAAGGGTGAAATTAAAGGACAAGAGTGAAAATAAAGGAGAAAAATAAAATTAGAGAAGAAGAGTGAAAGTAGAGAAGAAGAGGAGATTAGAGGAGAAAGGTGAAATTAGAGGAGAAGAGTGAAATTAGAGAAGAAGGATGAAATTAGAGGAGAAAAGTAAAATTAGAAGAGAAAGGTTAAATTAAATGAAAAGGAGGAATTAGAGGAGAAGAGTGAAATTAAAAGATAATGGTGAAATTAGAGGAGAAGAGTGAAATTAAAGGAGAAGAGTTAAATTAGAGGAAAAGGGTAAAAATTAGAGGAGAAGAGTGAAATTAAAGGAGAAAAGTGAAATTAGAGAAGAGTGAAATTAAAGGTGAGAAATGAAATTAGAGGAAAAGAGTGAAATTAGAGATGGGTGAAATTAAAGAAGAGGGAAATTAGAGAAGGGTGAAATTAGAGGAGAAGAGTGACATTAGAGGAGAAGGGTGAATTTAAAGAAGAAGAGTGAAATAAAAGGAAAAGGTTGAAATTAAAGGAGAAGAGGAAATTAGAGGACAAATGTGAAATTAGAGAACAATGGTGAAATTAGAAGAGAAAATTGAAATTAGAGGAGAAGGTGAAATCAAAGGAGATGGGTGAAATAAGAGGACAAGAATAAAATTAGAGGAAAAGAGTGAAATTAGAGGAGAAGGGTGAAATTACAAGAGAATGGTGAAATTATAGAGGAAGAGTGAACTTAGAGGGGAATGGTGGCATTAAAGGAGAAGGGCAGAAATTAGAGCAGAAGGTGAAACTAGAGGAAAGATCATTAACGCTGATAATGTGGTAGCCTTTTCAATTATCAAGTGCAATGCAAGGCTGCCTTGTGTTTTAGCATATGGATTGGGTAATGTTTTAGCTTCCATTCATATTGTTAAACCGCATGGTGACTGAACTGATTGATCCCAGATAGATCTGCTCTGCTGAAACTAGTTCAGAAGTCCTGTTATAGGATTCATCCAGTTATGATGAATTTATTTATAGCTTATTTTATACACCAGCCATTCCACGACAACGATCATGAAGGGCTATTTGAATACTCATAATATTCACTAGTCTACCATTGATGCTTAACTACAGTAGTCGATTGAACACATTCTAAATTCTCCACTGGGTAGAGAGAAATGGCAGTACGTGTTCTTGAGTTAACATATTGTTTAGATCTCTAATCAACGAAAATACTTATGAAGTTAACTTAATTATCCTAGTGTTGTAGACTATGCCCTACGAATATCCTTAATGTATTTATGTACTTGTTCTAATAGTCTGTAGAATGTATCGGGGGACTCAGTAGTACAGAAGCAAGGTGACAGCCTTTCAATCAAAAGGAAATAGGTTCGAGCCCCGTCAACGGTTGTAATTTTTCTCGAGTTTTTCGAGCGAAATCTATCCCCTGGTCCAGGTGGGTGGAACGACACCTAGTCCCATCGGAGACGGAAAATAAAAAAGGAGGTCTCGTGTACAGATTATAACACTCTATGCATATTAAAGATCCCTTGGCTATTTACAGGGTAGTCTGGGCAAAATTAAAATCCTACTCAAATCGTTGAGATCTCCTTAGTAGTGGATGTGGGTAAATCAAATCAAATCAAAATAAATGTAGAATTTATGGAGGTCTGGTGGTTCAAACGTCTATAGATCATGATTACAGGATCGACCTTTGTGTGATGTACTCACCTGTACACAGGTGGTTGGGATCATAGCAGGCTTGTTGTCAATGCTAAATGTATACCAACGATCTGGTTGGAACGTTCCCTTGTCACATTGCGCCGTTTGACCTCCTTCGGGAATCGTAACATCCCTCCACGGTTCCGTCATGCTGACGACGATGAAGCAGGGATCGTCATGATCTGACAATTTAAACCAAATTGTGTATTTATAATAGTATCAATGTTTCACCTCGATCGGAAGGAAATCACAAGGTTAGTCATGTACGCTAATTATATTATTATTATTATTATTATTATTATTATTATTATTATTATTATTATTATTATTATTATTATTATTATTATTATTATTATTATTATTATTATTATTATTATTATTATTATTATTATTATTATTATTATTATTATTATTATTATTATTATTATTATAATAATAATATTTTATTATTATTATTATTTTTATTTTAGAATCATTATTATTGTTATTATTATTGTTATTATTATTGTTATCATTATTATTATTATTATTATTATTATTATTATTATTATTATTATTATTATTATTATTATTATTATTATTATTATTATTATTATTATTATTATTATTATTATTATTATTATTATTATTTTTATTTATTATTATTATTATTATTATTATTATTATTATTATTATTATTATTATTATTATTATTATTATTATTATTATTATTATTATTATTATTATTATTATTATTATTATTATTATTATTATTATTATTATTATTATTATATTATTATTATTATTATTATTATTATTATTTTATTATTATTATTATTATTATTATTATCATTATTATTATTATTACTATTTTATTATTATTACTATTATTATTATCATTATTATTATACTACTACTACTGCTGCTGCTGCTACTATTGCTACTACTACTACTACTACTGCTGCTGTTACTGCTGCTACTACTACTACTACTGCTACTACTACTACTACAACTACTAATACTACTACTACTACTACTACTACTACTACTACTACTACTACTATTACTACTTCTGCTATTGCTACTGCTGCTACTACTACTGCTACTACTACTGCTACTGCTACTGCTACTACTACTATTGCTATTGGTACTAATCCTACTCTACTCCTGCTACTACTGCTGCTGCTGCTGCTGCTGCTGCTGCTGCTGCAGGCGAGTCTTGATTGCCCAAATGCTAAGGGAGTTTACTCCGACAGAAAACCACATCACGGCTTGTGATTTATAAAACTTGGACTGTTAAGGCAACAGATGGAAAAGAGTTCAAATTATCAGAAGAAATGAAAACGTTCAAAGTACACATTTTTGCCATCACAGAAACGAAGAAAAAGTCAAGGAATAGAAAATGTCGGACCAAATCATGCTTTAATTATCTCAGGCAGTAGATGTAAAAGATAGAGCTAAGCAGGAGTAAACCCCTCATGCATAAACGACATGAAAAGCTACTAGAAATTTGAAATTTATAATCCCACGGCTATTAGAGGTAAACATTAAACCGAAATGTTGAGAATTGTAATAGCTTATGGACCAAACGAAAACGCCAACAAAGAAGGAATATATATCTTCGACAACATTTTACAAATGCCTGTAGAGAATATCAAACCATAACAGGAACTAATGGTATTAGGAGATTCAAACCCCAGAGTAGGCAACAATGTAGAAACATTTTGCGCGTGTGTCTTCAAGAACTGATCATTTTCACTACATAATGAAAAACCAATGTAGGTCAAAGTAAAGACTGAAATACAAGGCGGGTGAGAATGGTTTGAGACACTTCGGCTCAGCGTCCAAAGTATGTCGTATGGCATGCGTAAATGAAACTAGCAAAACTTATGTATTTTATTCGTTTGGTTTACAATGTCAAGCCCTATCCTTTAGCTTTGCTCATGTATATTAACATTTTATGAATTAGCATCGAATTATATACTAATATCAATTAAAATTATCAGTTTTTATGTTGGATTTCAAACTTTTTAAAATTCCAAAATTGAGAATTGAAAAAAGATCGATAATTTACTTTTTACTTACCAGCGGAATGCCTAGCGCACATGCATATTCGATAATTGTTTGTATGTCGATCTAATTACAAACAGATCAGGTCAGTGGGGTGGTACTTGTTGCTATAGAGTCTTATTGTGGAGAGATAAGCTATATATCTGTGTGTTCCTAATGATTACTGCAATTACTGTCTTTTCTAATTTAATGTTGAATGAGGTATATTTTCTTGTAAAAAATAAATGTAAAAGTTTGAACCGTGAGGATCGGCTACGAATAAAACATCATCATCAACTGAATAACATTACATTTCGGATTTCGAAACCCGCCTACCCATGATACTGTCAAATGGTTGACTATTAGTATCATTGAAAAAAAGTGCGTTTGAAAAAATTAGTATCATAAGCGTTGAAAAAAGTGCTTGTCTTGCTTCCATTGTTTATTATTTGGAGGAGATAGCATTTGAACAAAAAGTGCTTGTCTTGCTTCCATTGTTTATTATTTGGAGGAGATAGCATTTGAACAAAAAGTGATCGCGCGCACGTGGAACATTTGAAAGAAAATGTTAACAAGTATCAATGTAGTTCAACCCATATGGTCAATGCTGTCAAATATATGGCAAACGAATTACAACATATATCTGAAACACTATGGGATAGGCTTGACTATATGTTTTAATTGTTTTAAATGTCAGTCCACAACGGTTTAAAGGAGTATGACTACTTTAAACCAAGAGTCATCAATCGATTTGCATCATTAAAGAACAAACCAGTTCAATTCCTCTACACATAAAGGAAAAAGAAAGTGCTTGTGACGTCATATCCGTTGATTTGTTATTCCTTTTCAGTACTGTTTATTAAAGTATCTCTCAAGGTGCTTAGGGTTAAATCCGCCCATGGGTAATATGTAAAGAAAGAGAAACAACAGCTTCTCTAAATGGTGGGAGACCAATAGACTTTTACTTAAAGAATAACATGAAAATAGCCAACAACATTTTCCTCATAAAGATGTCTACAAATATACAAAGAGTAAATTAAGACAGAAGTGAAAAGTCAATCATAGATTACATAATAGTTAACAGCTCCCTTTTTACAGTACAATGGATGCAAGAGTAAACAGAGAAGCGCAAATATTTAGTGATCATCAGCTAGTGATTGCTAAAAATGAGATTACTGACTGAAGAGAACAATTGGAAAAGGTTAGAAAATAAAGCTACTATACTCAAAATAGAAGAAATAATAAGCCAGAAGTAAAATAACTTTATCAATCTAGGAGGAGGAAATGATTTATCATTGAAAGGCAGATTGATCTGAATGATAGCACAACAGTAGAAAAGTAGCAACTGTATAAAGAAACACTCCTCAGTTGTACTGAAGAGATCTGTGGTAGGACACAAATTTTAAAAAGATAAGAAAAGAACAGCATGGTGGAATTAGAATGTCAAAACGAAGATCAAAGAAAAGAAGAAAGCCTGGAAGAAATATTTGCAAACAAAGATGCCAGAAGCTAGGATATATTACCTGAGTAAAATATATATCGTCCAAGGGGAATTGAGGAAAGCAAAACAAGACCAATGGGAAGAGTTTCGACAAAGACAGACTTCAAGAAAGCTACAATGGAAATCAAAAGCTGTTATGGGGAGCAATGAAGAGCATGAGCGAGAGAGAGAGAGAGAGAGAGAGAGAGAGAGAGAGAGAGAGAGAGAGAGAGAGAGAGAGAGAGAGAGAGAGAGAGAGAGAGAGAGAGAGAGAGAGGAGGGAGTGAGTGAGAGAGAGAAAGAGAGAGAGAGAGAGAGAGAGAGAGAGAGAGAGAGAGAGAGAGAGAGAGAGAGAGAGAGAGAGAGAGAGAGAGAGAGAGAGAGAGAGAGAGAGAGAGAGAGAGAGAGAGAGAGAGAGAGAGAGAGAGAGAGAGAGAGAGAGAGAAGAGAGCAGATAGAGAGCTACTACATACAATAGGTCAACGTGCATGGAAGTCAAAACAGGTGCCAGATGACTGAGAAAATGGAACGAGTGTACCAATACACAAGAAGGGATCAACTATGGAATGCTTTTAACTATAAAGGATATCACTACTCAGCGCACCAGGAAATATGTATGCCAGGGTACTAGAAATGAGACTAAAGAAAAGAATAGAGGAGGATCAGATAAAAAACCATCAAAGTGGATTTAGACCAGAAAGAAGTTTTTACAATAAACCAACATATGCAGTGAAAGCAGCTGGAAATGTATCTGAAGAATGTGATGTAGATATAGGAGTAAGACAGGGCTGTAATCTATGTTGTTGCTTGTTTATCACACTTATGGGCTCAAACGCAAAGGCATCCTCAAAAATGGAGAAGATAAATGTAGGTATGTGGAAGCTCAAACCAGTAAATGTATCAATGCTTTCATTTGCAGATAATTTAGTTCTGCTTGGAAAATCGGAAAGTGACCTTCAGTGTAATATCAGCAAGCGGAATAATGAACTAAATAAAAGAAGAATTGAAGTAAAAAACGCAAAAAAACCATAACAATGCTATTAACTAGGGCAAGTAAAGCACGAAATCTTAAACTGGGGAAGGAAAAGTTATAACAAGTTCAACGCTACAACTACCTAGAAATGTTCAACCTCGCCAGAGTTTAAACACATGACCTTTTGGTCAAGAGGCCGACCCTGTGAACTACCGAATGTCCGCTCTAGGCGGCATCAAGTCAGTGTTAATCGGCCCTTCAAAGTAATGAGTACATGGCTGTCCTTACAGCTTAACGTGCATCTACTCGGCCACTCCAAAAAATGGATGTTTATAAAATGTAACCTGTTCAATAACATACAACATAATATTACTATAAAGGCCGTTCTGATAAAGTATACAAAAATATAATTAGTGCCGTCCGCACGGGCACCGAAAGGTGTCTCGCCTGGCATTCAATTTCTCTAGAGAAAGGAATAATATAGACTATCATCAAGCTTACGCTCAATACAACAGGAGTCAGCCATGTTGACCAAGTGAGCTTTTAGGGTAAATTTTCTTGCCCAAGGAAAACAAACCGAAACGCCTAAATTATAGTATGATCGCAATCAGATGCCAATGTATCCATATTATATTGTCATACAATTTAATATTAAAATTGAAAAGATACAAGTGGAGTTTTGTTGGTTATGTTATTCATCCCTATTATCATCATTATCATCATGTCGACTGTGTTCGGACGCTCATGATTTACCTCCGCCATCGGAAATGACTGTAGTTCTCTAGGGATTCGCATGCCCTTTTCGACTTGGTCTGTTCTTCCAAGTGACATACTTAATTTTGTCCATACTTAACTTTGAAAGCACAATGGCCTCCTTTTCTTTTACTTACAATGTTTAAGAAATAGAAATTGATGGATGTAAAGGACTGATTTATGATAACTTGATGAATGTGTATGAAGCTAAGCTGATTTGTCTTTAATTATTTTTTTATGTGTATTGTTTCACCGCCATATCTACCTACTCACCTTTGTATCTTTATGTATATATTACTTCTCCTAAAATCTATACATTTATTAATGATTAACTGAAGTTACATTTGTTTTCAATTTATAATATGCATTGATGTATTCTTTTATTTTCAAACGGAAATTGTGAGAACACAAATATAATTTCTTTTTTTTAAAGGATTAATAAAGATGATTGAATTGAATCGAATCAAATTGAATTGAATTGAATTGAATTGAAATGTGAGGACATGTCTCCCTCTACGTCGCGGTACAAATTTCGGTTCCACACCATGATGTCATGGACGATATCGTCCATGCTTGGCCAGCAGTGACCACTGCACCTCATACTTCATGCTTTGACCATTTCTGTCATCTTAGGAAGTCTTATTTCATCGCTTGTGATTTGTTGTTGGTTGTTGGTTGTTGGTTGTTGGTTGTCAAGTGGTACTCTTCGCAACTCTCAACATGTTTGTGTTATCACCAGTTGATAGGTGGTCACAATATTGAAATGCATTAATATTTTTGCCAAGGTTAATCTAAGTACAGGCGTGTGTAGCACTCCACACATGACCAGACATTCAAATTCAATATGGATATTCAATCCACTCGTAGAGGATATCTCGCAAAAATCACCAGGCCAACGGAGAGCCCAATGTGCTTATCTACCAATAGCCACCAAATGAGGATGACTACCCCGCCATACGTGAAGAGGCAGAGGCAGCAGTTAAAACACTAAAGAGTGGCAAACCCGCTGGAGTGAACAACATACTGTCAAAACTGATAATGATTTGAGACAAAGAAGTGATAGACGTTCGCATCAATATCTGTAAAAATATCTGGCAGACTGAAAAATGGCCAACATTATGGACTCAGTCATTCATCGCTTTCTCTCCTTAAGAAAGAAAACCTATAAATACTGCCAAAATAACAAAACCCTTAGCCTTATCAGTAACGCCAGCAAAGTAAAGCAGAAAAATATCGTTAACAGATTTAAACTACAAGCAGAAGAAATCATTGCTGAAGATCAGGCTGACTGTCGTAAAAGAAGAAGCCAAAGAGAACAGATTTTCAACCTTAGAGTTCTGTGTGAGAATTGTCTACCAACACCAACAGGATGTTTATCACGTCTTCATCGAGTTTGAGAACGCGTTTGGCAGGTGTGTGGCACGGTGCTCTTTGGGCCACACAGGTGGGGGATGAAACAAAAACTGCAACATGGGGATTTACTTTTGATTTACCCACATCCACCATTAAGCCAGAGATCTTGAGGTTTTGGTAGGATTTTTAAATTTGCCCTGACTGTCCCTGTTATATGTAATAAAAAATATAAGAAAGTGAAAAGAAAAAATAAAGAGGGAGAAAAAGAAAAAAGGAAATAAGGAATGGAATGACAATGCCAAGGGATCTTTAACGTGCACTGTGTTGTTATTTGCACAGACAGAGGGCCTCCTTTTATCGTCCGTCTCCAATGAAACTGGTATCGATCCACCTACAGAGACAGAGACAGACTGCGACCAGGTGGGGGAGGAGGGTGGATGGAGTAGGTTTTGCTCGAAAAAAACTCGAGAATGACAGTTTTCAACTGTTGGTGGATCTCGAGCCCACTGTACCTTTTGGTTGAGAGGTCTACACCTTGCCTCTGGACTACCGAGCCTCGACTTAATCCCCATAACATGGGCAGAACTCTGACCAAGGTCAGCAAACAGCTGTCTGCAAAACATCAAAAGCCAGTAGAAAAACCTCAGGAAATAAAGCGAAATTGAATATGAAGGCCTAATACGTAGAACAGGGACCAGTTACAAAACCGCCCTTCCTCAGTCACACAACAACGATACAAGAATGATTTAGTGGTCGTGAGTGACACTGTATGACGCCAAAAGGTGGCCAGTCATGTGATGACCCACCACGTAGATTCCATGAGTAAGCCCCATAACAATAGAAACCAAATGTTATATTTGGACCAGTAGTTAAAAAATTTGGACCAGTAGTTAAAAGAATAGAGAAAACATTCCATTTGGATCGGTAGTTAAAAATTCCAGAAAGTTAAAATATTCCATTTGGACAAGTAGTTAAAACATTCCATTTGGAATGACATTCCATTTGGACCAGTAGTTAAAACCCATTTGGACCAGTAGTTAAAACATTCATTTGATTCCATTTGCAGAGAAAAACAGATCAGATCAGTTGGGTGAGACATGGACAGGGAGAGAGAGTTTGTTGGCCAGTAGTTGAATTCATGCTATTTAGGATACAAACTTTTGAACTTAGATGTAACATGAAGGCGGATCACTCTTATTGGTGGCTTGGTGAAGAGGCATTGGATAGATTAGAGAACAAAGA
>JAXRKP010000615.1:94649-112149 GCA_037039925.1 Doris montereyensis | reverse complement strand
TTTCTATGGCAACCAAGGACGCTACAAACTTTTCAATGATATAGGATGACTGTATTTTGAGAGTTACTCATGTAGAGTAGAGATCTAGATTCTAGATAGTGTGTGCTCAACTACATGGAAGTTCTTCCCAATAAAAAAACTTTTTATGATATATGTCTGATTGTGATATTTAGTACTATTTTGCATTATAATAGATCTAGATCTATATAATAAATTTATCACTCGGAGGTTAAATTCATGACCGATTTTGCCTATCGGCAAATTTCTGCTCAGGTAACATTTTGACAGATTTCGACGGTTATCAAATTCATTGTTAGTGCTGTAGAACCGGTGTTCCTTAACATACCATGCCTAGTTCAGCGACATATTTCTATACACACACAAGTATTCTTGCCTCATGATATACTATGTTTTGCATTTTTAATGATGAACATATACTATGATTTTGGCATAATCGCACTTTAGCACTGCCCAGCAGTATCGAACTTGAATACAATACTGTTCGCCGACCTGACTCACTGAAAAATACCGCGACCACGCTCTCACTCTCTCTCACTGACTCAGGCCAACTGACCATGATGTAGGCTAGCCTACATTGATACTGATTCGCTCTCCTTTCACTTCTCACTGATCACAAGCCTCTGTGGCAGAATCTGAAGAAAAAAATATTGACATGACCGTTGGACACTTGGCAGTGCTCTCTTCTCGATCTCCCACTCCGTGAGGCCTACCTACCCTACATATATCTCTCTTCTGGGGTCCTATCTCCTCTCTGCCTAACTCTGGGAATGAGACTTGAGAGATACATTTTTCTTATTAGATTTCCATAGCTTACCCTGAGGAGGGAGTGGGGGAGAGTGTTCTGCATTAAAAGCAACTATTCCTATTTGAATATATTTATACTCCTTGTGTCTGCCTTCTTCAAAATAGCTGATCAATGCAGTTGTTGTTTCCTGATGGCAGGGAATAATAATAATAATATTATTATTTTACCTCCTTACTGGTTCTGTTTATCAGTTTCATCCTCTTATTGAAGAAAGTGTGAGGGGTTCAGGGGGCTTGCCCTCCTGCATTAAAACAAACAACAAAAAGCCCTGCTCTTGTGTTTCCAAAGTCGTGTACGTCGTAAGCCTATTATCCTCCCGCTTTAGCACCACTGCCATGTATTTCCTACCATTGCGCCTATGGTCCAACGGCGCTAAAGTGGTAGTAATAATAGGAGTGACAACTGGAGAACACACATGTGGGAGTGATAGGAAGACGACTTGAAGCCTTACTTGCCAGGCCAAGGCGTCACCCTGTTATACTCACTCTAGCACTGCTGGAAGTGTATTTTCGCTTTTATTTACTATAGTCAGCGGTGCTAAAGTGGGAGTAATAATAGGGCGTGACATTTGGAGGACAACACACGTAAATGTGAGAGGCCTTTCATAGCAAGTCGCGCAACGCTCTCTCGATCGACGAGCATGAGAGAGGACCATACCCAGTATCGAGCATAATCTGGATTTGTAATCGTATTCAAGGTGAAATATTGGCGGTGCTAAAGTGCGATTATTTATGAGGAGCAAATCCAGTAAATCAGCATGTTTAACAATATTAATAATTACATACAGTAAATATAGTGTGTAAATGCAAAAGCATGATTATGACAGCAGCATGTGGTCGTATAGAATAGAGGTTTTGTGAGACTGTGAAGGCCTTAGGTGTTACAGTCCCTCTAGTCAATCTCACTCCCATCGACAGCCGGTTCTGCACGCTCTGATTACAACACCCTTTTTTGTTTCTCTTGAGAGTGTGCTGGAATCCAGGAAGTACTATGTCACATTTAGATTTATGTTTTATTTTATAACTCAAAATTTGAAGAATTCCATTAGAGAGCATTCCAAGATGATTGAAAATTGGAGTAATTCACACCACACCATCATGGATTTTAATTTTTAAAATTCATGAATAAATCCTCTCATTTTCTTTTGTTTTATACATATATTTTAATATTCATTTATACAATCATCGTTCCTGATTTTCTTTTTTCTCAGGGTATCAACTTCAAACAATGACATGAAAAACCTACTCAGACTGGTGAGAAAACGCTCTAAAGCTTCAAGTGCAAAAGCTGATGTAAGGGTTGATTTTATTCTTGAAATGAAATTTAAATCAAAAGGGGTTACTTGATTCCAATAAAATGGCATCATCTACTCTCTAGTTTTTGTACCTCAAGATTACTTTGAGTTTTTTTAGGTTTTAGGAAACTTTGTCTGTCAGTGGGTAAAATCTTTTTTTTTAGCTCATAGACTACCTAGGTCTGACACAAGATTATGGCATGGGTACACAAAAAAGTATATGTTATCATTTTCTGATCGTTTTTAAACACAGTGTTCTAAAAGATCAAACTTCATATTGGCACCAATAAAAGTTGACTATGAGTCATTGGATTTGTCTGAGTGGGGATGAGTGAAATTGAGAAGCTAAAAAATCTTTTTTGGGGTGGAGACACCATTCACAAAGACACTACTTCCATCAATAAATAGATGAAAACAATGATTGGAAAACAATGAGGGCGATAAACTAATGGAAAACAGTGCTATTTAAGCTGTTTCTGACGTAGATTTACTTGTAGTACTAGTGGTAGTAATTTGTAAACAAACGCTAGAAAACGGGTTATAAATGTCGAATGCTTACACTGCCAGCAATAAAAAAATCATAAAAAAATCAACCGTTCATGCTAAAATGCTTGTTCTGGTAGGAAACGGAAGTAGAATAATAAGCCTAGAAGATGTTCCATACTGCAATTGCGTATATGCGATCTTTCTATAGTTATGGTCCATAACGTTATGATCGCACATGTGTGACAGTTGCACTATGCCATAAGTGTATCGTGATCGCACCCGTGATAATAGTAGGCTATGAGATAACAATTACTTATTGTGTGGAGATGCCTGCCGTTGCAAACTGTATGGTGTGTTGTCACATACAGTGCAGCAGAAAATCTAATTCTAAAAAAAAACTTCAATTCACGGCTGTCTCAAACTCTCTCTTTATCTGCTTTTTAATCCCTCTATTTTCTTTGTTTCATTAATATTCCTTTCTCAAACCCCAACACAGAATCTCAAACTACGAACTTCCATAAAATGTGGTAAATAAATTAAATGACACATTTTAGAATTTTACGCAGGGAAAAAAAGTTAGGAGGAGGTATGAGAATAATACTGAACCTCTTGATTATGCATGTACAAGGCAGTTTTCTTTGGTGTAATGTGAATATGGAAAATGTGCGTGTGGCAGGGGGGGGAGAGAAGGGGGATGTTCATGTTTAGCATTTGTTGGGTCACCCCCCCCACCTGTAAAGGGTATCTTTCAGCGTCTACTGTTAGTGCAGTTTGTGCCGTGATACAATGCTGATGACATATGCTTTTCAATCAATGGCTAGTCTCCAGTCCTGTCACACTGACGTTGACAGTAACAATTGAACTGCTTGTGCTCAAATACTGGGCACTGTCGTCTCCAGCAACATATGTATCACTATCTGAAGATGGGGAATCAGAAGGGTGTGAATGTGGAGCACCCCACAGAACACTGAATATATTCTCCATCAGTATCCGCTCCTACATCACAGAGAGAACAGTGATATGATTGGATGAGACACCTCTATAAGAAAAACTCTAGAGCCCTATGGAGAGTCTGCAAAGACTATGCACTTCACGAAGACAATTCACATCATGATCTGACCCGATGGCAGAGATCGAAGAAGAAATAGAATGTGCATTGTCTTAGTCTCACACCGTCAGATTGGTGTTATGCCCAACTATTAAATTCCCACCCTCAGATGTCTGTTAAGAGGCTATTTATGGGGATGATGCTTCTTTTTTTTCTTTCTTTTCCTTTTGATCTACTTCCTCGTTTACCTCTTTTATTTTCATTCAGTAAGTCTGAAAACACTGCTAGAAGTAAACCTCAATTAAATTATATTTCATTGATCCATCGCCTAATTACGATCAGACCTGCATGATAAATTCATCAACATCTTCTCTTTGCCTTCGTCATTCTTTTTCGTATTTATTAAGATTTTAATTTTATTATGAATTTTAATTTTTAAATATTTAAATACAAATATTTTCTTGTATTTGTTTTTCTGATATGCAGGGAGAGCCGAAAGCAAAAAGAGGAAGAGGCCGGCCCAAAGGAAGCAAAAACAAAACTAAAAACTCACTGCACATGTAAGTTTTTTCATTGTATATGATGACTTTGTGTTGTTAGGGATGCCACCTTGAATAACATTAGTAGCAAACTAAAAGAAAACTTGAAAGTCAAGAAAAGCAAGCGTAAAATTCTTCTCTTAACCCTAGAACTGGCCAAATGGTCGACCATCGGCCGCTATGAACCTTTCTCTGGCGCCTGTGGCAGAACATCGGCCGTTATTGATTGCGTCTCTTTTGAAGCCCACAAACAGTGTGAATACAAAAAATACAAAGCCCAAACCAGAAGATATAATTGATAATGCATACTTCACCTGATTGAACTGCTTTCACACTAAATTCATGCTATTTACAGGCGAATTGAAAGTAGAGTTCAAGATGGATATTGATCAGCTTAGATTTTCACCTTTCGGTTGACTTTTACAATGTCATGTCCAGGTGAAGGACCATCAAATGCTGCTATTTCTAGGCCATTTAGCACTAGAAAATATCTGTTTGATATCTTTACTAATGATTAGAGTGGTAATGGCGATGATTTTGATGGCATTTAGGGATGACAGTAGTAGCTCAAGTGATGAAGATGAGGTAAAATTTAGGAACAGTGATGACACTACGTAGAGGCAAGTAGATCTTGAACCTGTGAGACAACTTATAGATCTAGTATTCATCTCACATTAGTTTTTCTAATGACATAAACACAAGAATGATTTGAAAAAGTCAGTTCATGCATAATTTTTGCTTTATTTTGTTTCTGTAACCAAAATTCATCAATGTTTCCACTTTCTACACAGTGGCACACTATGCATGCATTATAAATAGGTACAAGAATGTTAATTGATGCTATAAACCCTTAGGACTATACATTGTCTGAAAGCTTATTGCCTGTAGATTTTGATAAAAGAAAATAAAGTTTCTAAAACGGGCCTAAAGATTTTTATGGGCGTTTGAAAGGAAAAACATAAAAGCTACTTCACAGTTCGACAGTAAAAGGTCAAGGTCATCATAATTCATCCTTATCGTCTCGTCATCGATGGAAAAGTATTCCCTGGCTTATAAGGCTTCAGAAAAATGTATACTTATCTATACTTCTGACATCAAATTATGCCTTGTTTCTTCACTTATTACCCCTAATTGCCATAATGAACATGGCCGCCACAGAAGTATATATAAGCCAGTTCAATTAAGGGTACCAGAGCTTATTTCATGTGTGAAGGGGAACAGGCTATAATACATAGCTTTAAAGACAAAACTCTTCTTGTTTGCTGCAGTCTTTATTCCCCAAATGATACTCAACTGAGTGGTACCTATTTGCACTTGCGTCACGTGGGGAAAATGAATATTAAGTATCTTTCGGGACCTCTGGATTCAAAGTCCTGCAGCCTTACCATTACGCTATCACGGTTAAGAGTGGGAAGGAAGAGTTATGCTTTAATTGCTGTATGTTATGATTTGGACTTACATGTTTTAAAAGTTTTGTATTACTGTACAGGATAAACATTTAGAATCTAATGTTATGTTTTCAATTTGTTATTATTTTCATTTTATTTTACAACTTTTGCTTTACACTTTATTATTACTATGAGGTGTTTACTGTGGTTTTACTCTCTGAGTGCTCTTCCCGCATCCCTTGTGGGACAGAGTGTGTTCTTTTTTCATACACATTTAATGCTATGTTTCAATTTGTTTTTGCCAATTTTACTTTACACTAATATTATTTCAGTAGTGACCGCCTAAATGCCCGGTGCTTTAATGCCCGTTTCGCCCTAAATACCTGCAATCTCAGTGAAATAAAAACTTTTCTATATAAATTGCCCCTCTAAATGCCCGTTTCAAAACCAAGATTTTTGTCTAAATGTCCAGGCGCAACTGCAGCTATCATTTGCTCCAAATTATCACAAAATACTTCTGTAATTGATTACAAATTCTTTTTTTTTTTTTTATCATACATAATGTAATCCTCTGGCTAATATTAATAATAGGGCTTTTATGCCTGTCAACAATGTGCCATGCATTGTAACTACCCTTCATTACCTATTCATTGTAATGTAATAAAAGATGCCCAGTCTTCTCTTCATAACTCCACCCACTGTACAGCACAGCCTTTGTTCCATTGGATCACTGGTTTGTCACTGGGTAATTAGAATTGAAGTCTTTGGACTCAGCCCACGGCTCACGATCGAGGAACAAGGTGTGAACAGTTTTATTGCCCCCTGTCTTGCATTGGCCGTATCCACTGTGCCTTCGGGTCTTCATGGCGAGCGATGGTCAACCCGCCTGCGCTCACCACCTAAGAGCTAAATAGTTTCCAGGTGTCCCTATTTCTCGCGTTACATTTTTCGTAAATGTTGAATTTCTGCACCCTACTGGATGAACTCCCTTGGTGATCACTCCTCCCCACCCCCAAAATTGTCGCCCTGATCTACTTTCGCTTTGCTTAAATGCCCGTTTTCTTTTCTTCCCAAGCACTAGGCATTGAGGCTGTCACTACTGTAATATGTTTGGGGTGTTCACTGTGGCTTTACACTGAGTGCTCTTCCACAGGAGTGTGTGAACTACAACAATAAAAATGCTGTGATTACTATGTGATTTTCTTCCAATTTTACGTCCATAATGATTGATTCAATCAATTTTGACCAGCCAAAGTATATTTCATTAATTTTTTTAAATTTTGCGTGGTGTGACCTACCGCAGGCTGGCTAGTTTTGACGTCAAGTAGACAAAACCTGATGATATATTTAGCAACTGAGGGCTCCGATATTGAGTCAGAAAGGGATGAATATGCTGAGATTAGCTAGATCTAAATGAGAACCTTTATAGATGAGAAGTTAGGTCTAGATGTTGCAGAACCATAACATAGGGACAAAACTCCACCCCACCCCTAGTAAGGGGCCATGACAGAGAAAAATGCAGTAAAATGACTACATCTAGACCTAAGAGGCCTCAAATAGTTTCTTATAATGTTATACGTAGTATTCGGTTAAACACACAGTGCTCGGGAGGCCCAGGTATCGTACGTTTAGGAGTTGCGTGCCTTCATAAAAAGTAGTAAAAATTACCAGTTACTTCCCTTTACTTCGGAAAAGACTGAGTTGTTTCCCTTGACCACACAGACTACCTGCGTGGATGGTATTAGAAGGCCGTTATTGAGTTTGTATTAGATATTAGATCTAGATGGGGGTTTTTTTTGTTGTAATTTATTTTGTTTTATTTTATTCAACAGAGAAATCCCAATAGAACCATAAACAAAAACACACAAAAACACAGAGTACAGTACCATAGATATATCTAGTACATGTAGCAGCACTGTGAAACACACAGTGCAAATATTGCTGACATTAATTGCATTACGACATGCAATATATTTCACATGGTAAATGGTTAGGTTTTTGCAGTCAGGCAAAATTCTGGCTGCCACTTGACTCCTAATTCATTGATAACCTTTAACTTGGCTTCTAATGTCAATGTTTTATGAGTAGTAGACATCTTTACAAGTTTAGATCTTGTGAGTATATTGTGGAACAAGCACAATAGCTTTCAATTTCAAAGGCTGTTCAGCGTAGCGACGTGTTTTCTATGGTGGAATCTTGGAGACTAATCACAGTTCACATTGTGTGTGTGTGTGTGGCATGCATTGGCACCTAGCCTATCATGACTCATCCAATGAAACACGGGGACGTAAGAATCTCGTATAACAACGCTACAGTGCTCTCAAACCCACCCCTGCCCGTAGGCTAGGTCTGTGTCCACCAGTCGTAAGTGAGAGCTGATCAGCGTGTGTGTATCACATAGGCCTAGAGGCCAAGGCATAGGCCTATCGTTTACACAAAGAACGGCGAGAGTTCTTGCTGAGTGATGTAAGTGACATCCTCTGGCAAGTAATTAGTGGCTATCTGATCTATTTAAAAGGTAATTTCTACCAATTTCAAAGCATGCGTTGAGATGATGTAGCGTGCGTTAACAGTAAACTATACTGATTATATAGAAAAAAATCCATCATAGTGCTCAGCCGTTCGTTTACCCGAAGTGTGCTTTTATCTGGCGTGCGTTTAACCGGATACTACTGTATTAGAAAGATGAGGAGGGAGATGAAGTCGAATGGATTGACAGTGATAATGTTGTTTTGTTTTTCACAAAAATAACCTCCAAATTCAAATTTCTACTTACAAATAAATTACAAACAACTCCTGAAAGTTAAGTTAATTTATTCCAATGTAAAGAAGTGGAAATATTTTTGGAAAAGGGTTAAAAGGGCCCCTTTCTCAAAGGCTTCACTTTTTCAAAAGGGCCAGCACTCGAGGAGTAAGTAAGAGTTAACCTCACATTTTTTATTCGGTGACATTTCTGATTATGGTAACCACACTGAAATTGTCTCGTACTTCTATCTACCCACCCAGGTATCAAGAGATCAGAGGTTGTCCGCCAGAAAAGCGGTAAGTTGGGTCTGGCTGATTGTTTCGGAGATGGGATTTCGCTGTGAGGCGTTTGTTAACTGCATACATATGTGTGTGTTGGTGCTTTTTTCTCTCCTTTCAATTTCAAACAAAGAACCGGTGGATAGAAAATTTTGTCTGTCAGCAGAGGTTCTGAAATTATATAGTCTCAAATTACAACATCATCCACTGCAGCTCAGTGATCGTTAAGGTGGAGGTCTTGGAAATTTCTTTTCTTCTTTCTATTTTTGTGTGTGTGGGTGTTGTGTTTGATTGTTTTGCGGGAGGGGGTTTCTTTTTTTCGATTGGGGATAGTTGGCGGTTGTGTACTTCCTTCCTTTCACTCTTTCACATGTACTTCATCTTGTTATTTCTTAATTCACTCTGAAATTGAGATCACCGCACTTAGAGGACTGGGTAAATCTCCATGAAACAAACAAAATCTTTTTTCTTTTTTTCCCCATAGTTGCTCTTAGTTTAACATGTCTTAATCAAGGTAATGTTTTACTGAAGAAGAGGGTGATTGGTGGACATCTGTTGGTACATTTTGCCAGTTTTGTCACTCTCATCATATTTATAGAATGCTTAAAAAAATTTTTTTAAATTGCGTGCTATTTTTGTTGTCACACCCTGATTATATTATTGTTCTAGAAGAATGCTCCCATACATTCTGTGCTTGTTTCTCTGTGTGTGCAGCATTGACATTAGGAATTAGGCCCTTCTTTGCTTTAATATGTGGAGATGTGCCACATATCTGCTCTGCTCTCAATCTTAAGATATCCACAACATGAATTTCATGTCTTAGGAAATGGCTTTTTATCGTAAAGAATCAAGCTTGATGAGAAGAAGATCTGAACATGGGAGTTGCGCACAGACAAAGTTAATGGATATGTATAACGGTTTAAAAATGCACAGCTAGACGGTGGATTGTTTCCACGTTAATTATAGGCCTGCATATCACATAAATGTCTTGAGAACTGTATAAATAGAATAGGTAGAATACAAGTTTAATGTTGCAATCTAAAAATATCATAACTTACTACCAAACCACCAGTGTTATAGCTGCTCCACTGCCATGGCTACTATTGCTGGTGGTGATGCAGAGCTTAGATTTTCTTCATCTTTAATGAATTTGTGTTATCAGATGCTAATTGAAGGGCCAGCCTCTTTCCTTAAAATTCATCCCTTTCTTTCATCTTGAGGTTTCCTTTTAATTCACCCTGAATTATTAGATCTACACATGACAGACAGGGTAAATTCTAATAAAACAAACAGACTTGAATAATTTGTCGTTTATGAATATCCGAAACTTCAAATACTGACATGGAATTTTTTTTTAAAGAATGGAAAAGAAAGAGCTTTTTGTGATGTTTTTATGTGGCTTTCACTTCAGATTTAATTAAGTGTAGTGATAAGTGATTAAATCATTTTGTTAAATAAACTTGACTCTAACATTGGTACTTGTAACATGTTTTGAACTTATGATCAGGATCCAATCTTATTAATAATGTATTACTGTATTAAACTACAGTAAAGTATTAGATTAGGTAGACTTAAAAACATCTGGAACAACTCAGAAGCTCTACTGTTTACATAGCGGATGTTTGTTTGTTTTAATTGTTGAACTGCCCCTCTGTAGCCATATGTTGCATGGATGGATAAACAGAAAAGTCAACATCTTGTGTGGGTGAGCCAGAAAAGTATGTTGTTACATTATATTTATCTTTTGCAATTTTCCAGGCTACAGAAAAAGCAAACAAAGATCAGGACAAGAAGAAATGAAAATTACATGAGGAACGGTACTGAGTCCAAGACGCAACAAGATTGTTAACATAAGACTCTTGTGAAGTTTCGCAGATCGATCATGTTGAGATTATACTATACTTTAAAAAAGAAAAAGAAAGAAAGAAATCAATATTGTTACTAGTCTTTTCTCATACAACAGCATTTAATTTTAGTTTACATATAACTTAAACATTTTCACAGATGAAAGATTTGACCAATTGGTTGTGTTCAGCACCGGTTTCTCAGGAATGTGTCTTTGAGAACTGAAACTTTATATTTTTGATGTTGTAATTATCTTAAGTTTTTCTTTTGCATCGTGATGTTGAAATAACATATATTCCAAACAATCAAAACATGTTTGTCATTATTTATACTTAAGTCTTAGCTGTTTTATTTATCATAAAGATTTGAATGTAAGTAAGTCATCGTCTCCACATATAATAAGATTACCTCCCATTTCTAGTGTGTTTGATTCCCATTACATCACTATCATGAATTGGTATTTTTAATACTTTGTCTTGCTGATGTATTTTTTCTC
The DNA here is from genome assembly GCA_037039925.1 of Doris montereyensis. NCBI lineage: Eukaryota > Metazoa > Mollusca > Gastropoda > Nudibranchia > Dorididae > Doris > Doris montereyensis. The sequence goes on along the minus strand of JAXRKP010000615.1, from coordinate 101,203 downwards.
CTGAAATTGATACTGAAATAGTCATTCAGTAAAGTTTGATGGAAGGTCTCACCTATGTTTTTAGTTTATAAATGAACTCTCTTGCATTCTTTAATTTACAGCATTTAAAAACCTTTTGGTTATTTGTGCTAACCCAAATGAATCTCCCAGATAATTTGCATTTCAAATAAAGTTATGATTATTAGCGAGTCTTTAGACCTTATTGGACTTACTTTGTGTTCAAATGAATTTGATTATTCACCTGTTGAAATACCAGTAGATCTAATTTGTTCATTCAGTCCTTATTATTTTTAACTTTTGTATTGTAAGATATAGTGGAATGAATTCCCTCTGATATTAATATTAGTTTTTTTTTTAATTTTAGATCAACAACGAAACTTTTAGCATATTCAATATTGCAGTTTGCATGATTATTTTTATCTATTGTACTTAATTGTAAAATAAAGGATCATTTGTATCTGGATATCATTTTAAAATTTAAAAAACATACTGGTATTCACTGGTAACTTGTTTTAATTTTGCTTATACTTGTTATAGTATGGCATCTAGTAGCCGAATGAATTTTGTTTCACATAATGTCATCTCAATTATTTTTATTTTGTTGAAATAAACATGATGGGGAATTTTGAGTTTTAGTTTTGTCTAATTATATATATTTATATGTTTCCTCAAAATGAAATTAAACTCTATTTTACACCAAGATACCATTAATGTTCTCTGGTTTCATATGATACCAACTTTTTTAGTTTGGTGTGACTGAGTTTGCAAATATTGTATAACATATATTTGAAATGTTTAAAATGTGTGTGAAGACATCTTTTGTTCTAAGAAAGTTGTTTATGTGCTGAACAAAGGAGTGTGTTGGTAATATTATTAATACGTTCTGTTTGATACTCTTATTAATTATAGCTTCCTTACAGAAATTAATTCTTGTCTATAATTTGGAGGCATTGTAGTGAATCTGTAGTTTTGCGAGTTTGTGATCATGACGACACTGATTCAAACCCCATAGCTGGCCTAGATATTTTTCCACAACGTTGTACTTTTGGGAAAAGGTACCAGTACATCACTCTGCTTTCCTCATTTGACTCAGGTGTGAATGAGTATCCAGCTATAGGTAGAGAAAGATCCTGTTAGTATGAAGTGCCTAACAGTTAACACTCAGGCTGGTGTACTATATGCTCCCCAGGGAGTTGAGAAGGACTTTGGATGACATGGCCTGCTGGGGGATAAATGATGTACAGTCAGTGAGCCTGCTCTTGTTTGGGGATATGGCCTATAAATCCGTCTTTGTCTTTATCTTTATCCATCAATGCTAGGTTCCACTTCTCGCTAAGAAATCTGGATAAACCCACGACTCTGTGGGCCATAATAATGGGCTTCAAGTTCAAGGATTTTTTCTTATGTGCTCCAGCTTCTCATTCTCAACCTAAATTTACAAGACAATGTATTTAAATTGTCTTTTTCCATGGCTGCCGGCATAAGACTAATTACATCTAGTGCTTGACATAACATGTTTACACAATTGTGTACAATAAATCAATATGAATACAACGATGTACACATGTATTATGTATGGAAGGGACCCAATAGCCCTGAAGCAAGATGTCAGCCTCTCCTCAACAAAAAGTAAAAGGTTGTGGATTCAAGCTTTGGCAGGCTGAAACGGTTTTTTTTTTCAAGAAAATTAAAATCTACCTCTCTGGTCCAGGTAGGTGGATCCACCAGAGACAAATGATAAAAAAGGAGGTCCCGTGTGGAGATCACAAACTCTATTGTGTGCGTAATAAAATTAAAGATCCCTTGTTCTGTCAAGTTGGCGAATGGGCTCTTTGAGGTTATAGATCTAGTTATTGTATTTCTCTCTCCATTGATTGCAGACAACTGCCTTGATGGTTGTCTTCTCTTCCTTGAAGTATTTGTAGAGACTATTGAGGCATATTCGAACCTGTTTTTGCAAATTCATCTGCCCGCTCATTCCTATCAATCTGACAGTGTCTATGTATCCATTTCAGTATGCTGCATTGTGTTGCCTGGCGTAACTGGTGAGAAGTAGTGATACTGATAGATGGTTTAGCTGGCTTTCATTGGTTGAATTGAGTTCCTGTACATGTACTGACTTTGCATAAGTGAGAATAATAAGCTTTGTGAGATGTCAACTTTGTCTAGCAGTAATTTATGGCTTCCCCATGGCAACTACCTACGTTTTTAAGCTTGTGCAGACCTTGCCCAACCGTAATAGTCTTTTCAGTTTGATTTCCATGAGGCCATATTATTAAAAATCCTTGGCAAATCCAGGACAGTACACTCTAATTCATTGTGGAGATAGAGAGCTCTGTTGTGGCCTTGATTTTTGTTTGATTGTCTCTGTTGGTTCTTATGTTTCGGTTGTTATTCCTTCAACTTTAACAGTATCTCGAATTTCTGAATGAGGACCATAATCCCAAGCTGGACATGAAGAAAAACGTTTTATAGCTTCTTGATCCATATGTGGGATTGATAATTACCCTCCACGCTGTTTTGATTTCTCTGTGAAGTTACTCCTTTTCAGCCTTTTCATTATTGGCTTATTTATCTTCTGGTTCATAGGCTGGGTGCTCTTTCAGTATTTTGTTTTTAGCGCACTGGATCAATGCTTTGTGTTTCTAGGTCTTAGAAGGTTTAGGTGCCTGTTTTGTAATTCCTTTGCCGTGATAGGTGATGTCCGCATTGCTTCTATTATTGTTCCGAAGGTTTTATTTTGGACTACTCTGACCTTTTGAAAGTTTGATGCTACTGCAGTTCCCCATACCGCTATCCCATATTCTTGAGGTCGTCCGACATAAATTGTGTAGATCTTCTGTTTTTGAGGACTGCTTGGTTGGATCCCCATTCTGCTCATGCCAGTTTTCTTAGTTGTGCACTTCTTTTAATTGTCTTCTCTTGCGTTGTTTTTTGAGTGCACATGCAGTTTCCAGGTCAATATGTGGTCAAAATTACTCCAAGATATTTAGAAGTAACATCTCTCTCCTGTAATATTGTTCCTAAATAAGTTTTACAGATGTGTACTTGTATCTTTTCTTTGTCCAGTCTTTTAAGTTATGCAGTGTTATCTGTAATTTTCCTTGGGCTGTGCGGACCTTGTCTTCAGTGCTGATGACGACTAATGGAGCCTTCTACTCCTGGGGATAGCACATCTTTTAGGTCATTCGTGAATATCAAGAATAACGTTGGGGAGAAGTCTCCACCCTGAGACACTCTGTGTTAATGGGATGCTGTTTTGCTTCTGATCTTTCCAACTCTCACTGTCGCTTTCTTCTGGTTTAAGTATTCCTTTATCCACGTGTACAAGTTTCTATTTACACCAAGCTTCAGTAGTTTGATCAGCTGCCCCAGGCAGTGGACAGGTAAGAACATGTACGGGGATTAGGTGGTTCTGCCCTCCACAAGTCTCCTGCTGCCTTGCATGCCGGTCTTGCTTGACCAAAGGCTAAGGGAGTTAATTCTGACATAAAATAACAACCTGCTGCATTGCAGGCTACTCTTGAATGATCAAAGGCTAAGGGAGTTAACCCTGACACTGACAGAAAATAACAATCTGCTGCCTTGCGGGCTGCTCTTGGGGCATCAAAGGCTAAGGAGTTAATCCTGACAGAAGATAACAAGGCATGGTAGGGGGCCTCAAATTGACAGCCCCCAGCATCTACCTACGGTACAGTGGGCCAATCATCTGCTTACCCAAAATCAACTGATTCAGAGAAATAGATACAATATACCCAGCTTGACCTTTCAAAGACGAACATGGAAACGAACACGGATTGTGATTTTTGGAACATGGAATATTAGGGCAATAAATGGAAAAGAGATAGAATTAGTTGAAGAAATGGAAAAATTCAAAGTAGACATTTTGGCTATTACAGAAAGAAAGGACAAGGAATAGAAAATGTAGGACTCAAATCTTGTCATAAGTAGATGTCAAAGAGCTAGAGCAGGAGTAGGCCTCCTAATACATGAAAAGCTACTAGAACTAGAAATTGGAAATTTATGAGCCCATGACTATTAGAGGTAAATATTAAACCAAAAGGAAGAGAGATTAAATTATTAATAGCTGATGGACCAAGCGAAAACGCAACTAAAGAAGAAAATGATATCTTCGAAAACGATTTACAAATAGCTGCAGAGAATCTTAAACCCAAACAGGAACTAATGGTTTTATGAGATTTAAACGCTAGAGTAGGCAACAATGTAGAAACATCAGAAGGAGTAATGGGTAAAGAAGGAGAGACAAGAACTTCTCCAAATGGAGAGAGACTAACAGATTTTTGCTTAAAGAATAACATGAAAATAGCCAACACATTTTATCCTCATAAAGATATCTACATATATACAAGGGTAAATGAAAACAGATGCGAAAAGTCAATGATAGACTACATATTAGTTAGCAGCTCCCTTTTTTACAGTACAATGGATGCACGAGTAAACAGAGGAGCTGAAATATTTAGTGGTCATCACTTAGTGATTGCCAAAATGAGGTTACTGACTGAAGAAAACAAGCAGAAAAGGAAAGAGAAAAAAACTACTAAACTCAAAATAGAAGAACTAAATCAACCAGTAGTAAAACAGATATACCAATCAAGGATAAAAAGATTTATCAGTGAAGGCAGATGGATCTGAATGATAGAACAATAGAAGAAAGTGGCAAATATGTAAAAGAAACACTCCTCAGTTGTACTAAAGAGGTCTGTGTTAGAAAACAAATTAAAGGAGATAAGAAAAGAACATCATGGTGGAATGAGAACGTCAAGACAAAGATCAAAGAAAAGAAGGATGCCTGGAAGAAATATTTGCAAAAAAAGAGGCCAGAAGATAGGATATATTACGTGAGTAAAAGAACTATCATCAAAAGAGGAAGGGGAAAAGCAAAACCGGAACAATGGGAAGAGTTTGGACAAAGACTTCAAGAAAGTTATCAAGGAAATCGAAAGCTGTTTTGGGGTGAGAAAGACCAAAACATGCCCAATACGACAAATAAAGAATGCCAAAAGAGGAATAATGAAAAGAAGACGGTGAAATCATGGAAACGTGGAGAAAATATTTTCAACAATTACATAATCCCCCCAGAACATATAAAACAAGTAGTACATATCAATTAGTTAGAGTAACAAGCAATCCAGATGAGACAGCTGAATATGTAGATATCTCAATGGAATAACTCCAAACAGCATTAAGAAAAGTGAAATTAGGAAAATCCCCAGGAGTAGATCAAGTTATCCAGAAATTATTAAAAACCAAGGGAGAGAGGCAGACAAACTACTACCTGAAATATGCATGGAAGTCCAAACAGGTGCCAGACGATTGGAGAAAGGGAACAGTGGTACCTATACATAAGAAAGGATCTGAAATGCTCAAAATATAGAGATATGTCACTACTTAGCGTACCAAGAAAAGTGTATGCCAGGATTCTGGAAATGAGACTAAGAGTAAAAGAGCAGATTGAAAAACACCAGAGTGGATTTAGACCAGATAGAAGTGTATAAGACCACATGTTTACAATTAGACAAATAATAGAAAAATTCCTTGAGAGAAACATTGACTTGCACCTGTGTTTTATTGACTTGGAAAAGGCATTTGATACTGTGAGGAGGGACGAACTATGATATTCTTTAAAAGAACAGAATGTAGAGCAAAATTTAATAGAAGCCATTAAAAGTTTTTACAATAAACCAACATGTGTGGTGAGCATAGCTGGAAATGTATCTGCAGAATTTGATGTAGACATAGGAGTAAGACAGTGTTGTATCCCAAGTCCTCTTTGTTTATCACATGTACGGATTTAGTCGCAAAGACATCCTCAAAATTGAAGAAAATGAATGTAGGTATGAGGAAGCTCAAAGCAGTAAATGTAGCACAATGTTTTCATTTGTTGATGATTTAGTTCTGTTTGGAAAATCAGAAAGTGACCTTCAGTCAATATCAATATGATGATAATGAATTAAATAAAAGAGCAATGAGAGTCAATGCAAAGGAAAAAAACGATGCTACTAACTAGGGAAGCTAAAACACAAAATCTTAAATTGGGCAAAGAGAATTTAGAACAAGTTCAAAGCTACAATTACTTAGGAGTAATGATTAACTCAGAGGGAAAACTAAGAGAAGAAATCAGCCAGAGAATCTAAAAGGCATTTGTAGGTAGGACGTTTCGTTGATAATTTGCAGACTGCTCCTACAGCTCATTTTAAGGGTGAATGAGGATGACGTACATGTTTCTACTCTTCTAATTCTACACTTTTGATGTTTAATGTTCTTTTCTTTAGTCTCATGCATGTTCATGACCTAGATTTTCAAGAATTTATAGTCACCAACACATATAAGAAGTTCAATTTTGTTTCTTTTTAAACCCCGGAGATTATACGAATGCCAAACAACAAAGAAGCATGTTTTGAATTACAATGCAGATGTAGATTTTATTTAATCATAATCAAGACCTAGATCTACAAACCAGATTTGGATCTCTAGTCAGTTTTTACGTATACATGTATATATAGACAATAACTTTAAGAAACATCAAGGTGTTT
>JAXRKP010000615.1:42149-92149 GCA_037039925.1 Doris montereyensis | reverse complement strand
ATCTGCAGTCTACCGGCAGAAGTTGAAGGTGGAGGAGGCTGAGAAATATAGGCAGTACCTAAAAGTACAGAGGAGCGGTCCCGTCTGCAAAGAATAAAAAAGAAATAGGATTGGCTGAACAACCGCCACACACGGGCCGCACAAGAGCAGCATGAGAGAGAGAGAGAGAGAGAGAGAGAGAGAGAGAGAGAGAGAGAGAGAGAGAGAGAGAGAGAGAGAGGAGAAAGCATAGATGGGTGCCAACTGATTTTGCCTCGTCCACTTTAAGTTTTTCATTTCAGCACACTTTACACGTCCACTTTGTTTCTCTTTTCAATTCTCTTTGCCTTCTGTTTTTTTATCAGAGATAAAAAAAAAAGTTTGCTTCATTTCTTTCTCTTGTATCAGGGTAAGAAATCACAAGTGGTATGCAAACAAAACCAATACACATAGTAGAACTCGGACATCATTGACCACCGCTATTGCTTCTTCAACTGCCAAGAAGTGACCGTGGGACATGACGCCAGATGAGTTTCGGCTACATAGAAACAGGTTTGTAAACTATGAATGCTACAGTCAGGTCCATTTTTCTAACTGGCTTGGCTATTAGCTGGTACTTGGTACCCTATTATTCCTAAATCAGTTGTCTCGTCCACATTGAGTTTTTTATTTCAGCACACTTTACTCATCCACTTTGTTTCTCTTTTCAGCTCCCTTTGCCTTTGCTCATCTTCTTCTGTTTCACTTTTCAGATCATTTTGCTTTCTGTATTTTTTATCAGAGACCCTACATTTATTTCACATTTCTTTCCTTACAGTATGTGGGCTCAATCACATACCTGCATGTCAGCACAAAAACGTCGGCGAATACGGGAAAGGGATCGGAGCCACAAGCAGACAGATAGGATGGCAATTAAGGAAAAAATGCTGTGCTCTGTTGGGCTCTTGTGTCAACCAACGAATCTTGAAGCCCCGGAGCAAGAACAATCGTCATCCCTCCGGCCGATTGTCCTCAGACACCCGCACGGTTGTCTGTAAAGTCCATTTACAACTTGACATCTAAAGTGAAGGGGGAGATCTCTCACCGTATGGACAGCGAAACGTACGCGCTGGTTGTAAAACACTTGGCAACCCCCAGACGCGGAGAAGAGGAAGGCCCTAAAGGACCTTGGACTTTCTTCCTCCCCAAAAACTCTGGTCCGAACAGTCTTGTAAAAGACGCCTCGTCGAACCAAGGAGGCAAGGAGGCAAAGAATGCATCCGGTGAAAAAATCTGTTGGCTTCCTTTGGGAAGAATAAGGAAGAAAAAGCCTTGTACAAACAAGTCAAGGTACGAAATTTAAAGGTTTTATAATTTGTATATAATATTATTGTAACTATTAATTTTTATCTTCATTTGCAGGATCATGCTAAATACTTAAATTGACCCTTTTCAGGTTTTTTATGCTGGTATGGGCATCAGCAGGCAGTTGCCTCATTAGAGGTATGCAACAAAACTTTTTATCTTAATTTGCAGGATCATGCTAAATACTTAAAACTGACTCTTTTCAGGTTTTCTACACTCGCATGGACATCAGTAGGCAGTTGCCTCATCAGAGATACGCTACTAAGCATGGAGCTGTCTTCTTGATGTCCATCACCATTACTGGTGCATATTACCAATTTGTGGAGGAAAACCTGGTTGCAGCATAGGATATACTAAATTCTCCATGCTGCGACCAAGGACAGTAAAAAACTTGGGTCTGTCCCAACAGACACTTGTTTATGCATTTACTACCTAAATGTATAGGACTGGTTTGTTTTTGATGTAACAAGTTTTCTTGTCTGTAAATGTCAAACTTTATAATGAGTACCCACTGTTCATATTATTTACTTAATTCCACATGGGAAGGCCTCATGTAATAATGTATAAATAAAGATTTGTCTATTCCTTTATATTTCAGATACAAAATAGTTGCTCTGTACCGCCTGTTAGGAAGAAATAATCTTGGGCAGCCCATTCCCTCTGAGACCAAGCTCTGGGATATCATCTGTTGCCCCAAACAGGCGGGAACGAGATGGCACATGACAGCTTGCATATCTGGTATGGCTTTGATCTTTATCACAGGAATGGCTTCTTTTTCAATTTGAAGTTCCTTTTTCAATGATAAGCTTGTTTTATCACTGCTTTAGTTTCAAGTATGCAGCATAGGATGAAGCTGTAGGAATATATAATACATGGTATGTCTGTGTTCATTCTCAGGAGACTGTCAACATTGCCAAGATTCCTTACGGAATGTTTAGTCGGAATGCCTTCCTGTCCTTGACAAACAGGTCTCATGGACCCACTGGGGACAGTCTAGCACCAAAACTTTTAAGCTTGACGTTTTTCAAAGACAGGAATTCTGCTGTAAGTATTGACAGCCCATATCTTTTTATGTGAACTTCATAGAAGTATATAGTTCTATTTTACTAGATAATGTGACACATTTCCTCATACTTTTCTGTTGCAATGATTTGCTGGCGGAGATGAAGGATGATGTTGATCATCCAACCAGGCAAGCATCCTTTCGCCAGCACATCTCCACGGCATTCTGGCAATTTGACCAGTATAAACAATTGAAGTACTGGAGGAGGTATAATATGAAGGAGCCACAGCGGAGTGAAGTCAAAGGCGAAATATGACAATAAGTGACAACACCACTAATAAAGACAGAACAAACACGTGATGTTTCGGGTATAACCCTTCGTCAGACAACAAACGAGAATATCTATAATCTTGATCTAGATCTAAGCACTACCTCAAGCATGACACAATGTGATGTCAGAAAAAAAACCAGAAAGGAGGAAGAAAGAAAGAAAAAGACAGTAATGATAAGAAACGTGAGTAGAAGGGGATGGGAAGAATATAAAGGCGCGAAAATGGAAGGTTCAGATCTAAAATAAGATAAAAATATGAAAATAAGCAAGTGATAAAAGGTGAGAGAGAGAGAGAGAGACAGAGACAGAGAGAGAGAGAGAGACAGAGAAAGAGAAAGAGAGGGAGGGAGAGAGGGAGAGGAGAGAGAGAGAGAATAAAGGGAAGAAAAAAAGGCAGGGAAGAAAGGAAGGAGAGAGACGTGTGAATGGGGGAAACAAGAACGAAAAATGAGGATAACTATGAGACTAGATCTATATCTCACTGGGTCTAGAAAAAGAAATGGTAGAGAATGAATGAAAGGAAGTATCAATCAAGGCAAAAATTTACACTAAAAGTACGAAATGTATACAAATTACAAATGTAAATTTTCGTTCTTGTTTCCCATATTCACACGTCTCTCTCCTTTCTTTCTTCCCCTGCCCTTTTCTTCCCTTTCTCTCTCTCTCTCTCTGCCTCTCTCTCTGTCTCTCTGTCTCTCTCTCTCTCTCTCTCTCTCTCTCTCTCTCTCTCTCTCTCTCTCTCTCTCTCTCTCTCTCTCTCTCTGTGTCTCTGTCTCTCTCTCTGTGTCTCTCTCTCTCTGTGTCTCTCTCTCTCTGTCTCTGTGTCTCTCTCTCTCTCTGTGTCTCTGTCTCTGTCTGTCTGTCTGTCTCTCTCTCTCTCTCTCTCTCTCTTGCTCTCTCTATTTCTTATTTTAGATCTGAACCTTCTCTCTCGCCTTTATATTCTTCCTCTCCTTCTGCAAAATATGCAAATTATATATATATATATAGATATATATATTGTATATATATATATATATATATCTCCTGTTTGTTCTGTCTTTTTATCACTTGCTTATTTTCATATTTTTATCTTATTTTAGATCTGAACCTTCCATTTTCGCGCCTTTATATTCTTCCCATCCCCTTCTACTCAGACGTTTCTTATCATCACTGTCTTTTTCTTTCTTTCTTCCTCCTTTCTGGGTTTTTTCTGACATCACATTGTGTCATGCCTGAGGTAGTGTCTTAGATCTAGATCAAGATTATAGATATTTCTCGTTTGTTGTCTGACGAAGGGTTATATCCCGAAACATCACGTGTTTGTTCTGTCTTTATTAATGGAGTTGTCACTTATTGTCATATTTCAATCGTTAGAGGAGGGTAAAGTAACAGTTTCACATCATGACTTACTAACTGAAAATTACATTTTGGCATTTTAATTTATAATATTGTTACATCTCTATCTTTCAGGTGAGGCCTTGCTGGTCATGGACTTAACAGAAAACAGAAAAGCCATGTTTAATGATGGTAAAAAATGAGGTGAAGTCAGCGCATTTCTCAAAGACCATGACCACCCTCCATCCAGTAGTGGCCTTTTACAAAAATGCACAGTGTCAGCTGGTGCGTCACTCATTGATGTTCCTGTCTGATGATCTGAGCCATGATTACCATTTGCAAAAACATTTTTTTTACTGTTGCTTTTTTTGGAATTTTTAAAGAAACAGCTGCCTCTGAGAAGTGTTATCATCTTCAGTGATGGTGATGCGCTGCCCAATACAAGGGTCATTGAGTGTCAGCATTATCTTGCTGATCTCAGCCTCCTGTCTGGCCTCAGTGCCCAAAGAGTCTTTTTTGGAGAAACAATACAGGCCATTCTTTCAACACAGCTATTATACAATAAAAGCCAGCAGTATTCTCTAAAGTATGGCACCATCAGTCCCCCTTTTGAGCATCTTTTTGATATCATTTTGATTGCCTACAATATGAACACTATCCAAAACAACCTTAATTTGAGCATCTATTTTGAATATTGCCTTAGATCGGCAGCGGAAACATATTCAATATGTCATCTATTATCAAAAGGCACCATCTCAAAATGAGTAAAAAGGTGCAGGGCACTTGAAACAGTGTCAATAAAAGTATTGAGAGCCTCTCAAGATTTTAGGCTGTATTATCCTACTCTTTTCTTAGGTTTATGGGAGATGTCTGTATTCAAATAACAAAAAATAAGAGAAAAATACGAATATCTCAATATGTCATTTTTGAACCGTTTTTTCTAACTTATTTTTTATCCGATTGACTTAAAACCGGATAGCACAAACCTTGCTTTTGATGCATTTTTTAAATCTTTCCGGAAAAATTTTTTTAGTTGAATAAAATTGCTGTAAATTGTAAACATTTTATATGCAACTTTTAACAACCATAAAACTAAAGCTTGATAGATTCAATCCAAACCCATGCATACTTTTGTTCTATAGATGTAAATAAAGCAGTGTACCATTTTGAGACACATCCCAAAATAAATACAGATTTTTTACATTTTGATAATGCATGTTATTTTAGCTGATGCGCTGATGATGATGAAAATGGAGTTAAATAGTAGCATTGAAATCTTAAAAGTGTCAATTATCTAACATTGCCTAGATCAATAATCTTCCTACCTGATGGAAGCTCCTCGTTCCTGGAACAGTCTTAATGTCAGTTTGAGGCGCTCACGGCTGACATCCTGACTTTTGACGTGGAAGAACAATTCTTGTGAGTGTTAACTCCAATATTGGTGCACCCTGCACTGCCCATGCTTGGGTGAAGACACCAGGTCCTCAATGATATCATTATGATGAACTGCTCTATCCACTGTATGATAGACTGGATTTGTCCTATTTTAATGATTCCCAGAACTCGCTCCTCCCCTTAATGTGCCGTTTGTTACAGCCTTCGTCTCAGTCTCTTTTCTTGCCAGCTTGGGGATTATTGGCCCACCATCCGACTCCCAGCATATGTATCATCTCTGAGAAGGTGAACAGGTCAGGGCTTGAATAGTAATTGTCCATTAAGGCTGTGGACAAATGGGAAAAACTCAAAGTTGGAGCACTAGCCAGTGGCTGTTTTTCCCTTATCCGGCTTATCTGGGTTATAAGGAAGGACAGATGACCTCTCCAGGCCACCATGGCCTCGTCGATTGTCAATCTTCTCACCGGGTTTGAACGCTTGCTGCTGTTATCACACAGATTCAGCTGCGTGACAAATTCATCCAGATATACAAAAAGGGACCCTGTTTTTCTCCCACAAGTTGCATATCTGTATATTGAACACACAGATGAAAGGGAAGATGAACAAGAGGGCAGAATTACATCACAATTAAAAGACACAGGAGATTAATTAATTAATGATGAAATGTTTCATGTGTTCATCACTTTTAATTAATTAATGATGAAATGTTTCATGTGTTCAACTAATTAATTAATTAATTAATTAATTAATCAATGACTTCATTGCTTGATTAAATTTAAGTTAATTTATGTTATTGATGATGCAACTGTTGAAATAATTAATGAATTGTTTATCATTCATATATATGATAAATAAACAAATTAAGCAATAATGAACAAATTAATTAATTAATTTTGAGTACATTCAGTAAATAAAAATAATAAAAGTCAGCTCACCGGTTTGTCTCAACCACCATTTCTTCTACCATCTCATCGGTGATCATGAGATGCAAGTGGTCCAGTGGAGTCATATCAGCACTCATCTCCCTCTGCAGGCCGTTCTCTCCAGAAAATGGGGTTGACGCTCCCTCCCTCCAGTTGTTGTTCTCTACTACAGGTTCCTCCATCCTTGCCTCTTCTTCCTCCATTTCCATCTCCTCCTCCTCATCAGGTCGCCGCCAATGTATTAGCAATACCCACGATTCATCAGGGTTTCCTCTTCAGGCAACTCAAGCTCGACGTCTGAGTGATCTTGGGTTGTTAACTCAGTGATAAATGACGTCACACTGGGGCCACCGTTTTTAGTTGACATCACCAGCTGTCTCAAAAACGCTTGGACCACTCAGATCAATGATTTCCATTGCGATAAAAAGCAATAAAACAATCAACAAAAGAGTGCGAATGCAGCTAATGACAGTGAAGCCAAAAGTTGTAAATTTTTCCTGCCTGACTCTTATGAATTGTAATGGTTCCAATGGGGATGTTCGGATAATCGACAAACAATGTAAGAATGAATGGATTTGGTCGTGGCTAGAGTTGAAAGACAGTAGTGGAGACTATTTATCTTATTACTTTAGGAAATTAACAACTTCAGGGAAGGCACTTTGCCTGTATTGCAATGACGGCAATAGTAAAATTATCGACTATGGGCAAGTAGGAAACAAAGCTTTTGGATCACACAAAGGGGATGAAGCATAATAAATGTAGAAATTCTCTTTGGATCACTTCAAGCCTTCCATTATCTCTTACACTGGCAAATGAGTAGGAGAGTGGGAAAGCAGTGGCATCTATTGTTTTTAAAGCTAAGAATGAGCAGTTGCCTTATGGAGTTGTGGAAAACATAAGACAGGAGTTTGTGACATCTGACACGGAAAGTCAGCCTGCTGAGGAAAAAAGACCGGTCAGCATGCAAGATAGAATTTGTAACCAAGAAGCTTTGGTTATTTCATTTATCGTTGAACACCCTGCCTCTGTCCTTAGCCCCAAAGCTAGTTGCGCTCTCCAAGGAACTTGCAAGATGCAAAAAAGCACTTCAATCACTGACACTGTCTCGTTGTTCTGCAATAACAAAGCTTGTTCAGGGATTGAATGAAGTGAATAAGAAACGACTTGTGACTACAATGAAGAATGCACCCTTTTCCATAAACATTGATGAATCTACGGTGAAATCAAGTAAAAAGAGAGTGCTAAATATTTTGGTTTGCTTTTTTATGAAACTCTGAACAAATCCGTAACTCAAATTTACGGATGCATTGAAATGACTGTTGTGAATGCCCAAACTGTTTATAATGTGGTGATAAGATGGATGAGGGTATACCGCTGACGAATTTAATATCAGTTCTATCAGATTCTGCGGCTTATATAAGAGGAAGAGTGAGTGGTTTCCATAAAAAAAATGAAAGATGTTGCAAGTCGCATTCGAGATATAGATGGTGATGTGTGTCATGTCCACAACATTGTTAAGAAATTTGCTGTATATGTTGATGAAGACCGCCATGTGGCGAGGTTATTAGATGATATTTACAATGATTTTAGCTTCAGTGCTGATCTACGAGAGGACTTGAAGATTTTATGTCTCACATTAAGCCAGACAGAGTTTCTACCCATTGCTCGCATTGAGCACAGATGGTTGTCTTTATTGGATTCTGCACTGAGATTTCGTGAGCTGTTACAGCCACTGACACTATTTTATTGTTCTTGGCTTAGTGCAGAGAATAAAAAACTTTTCAACAATATAATGTCACCATTGTTAATACACCTAAGCAAGGATAACAGAGTGAAGGTCTACTCCATTATGTACAGGTTGAAAAAGAAAGCTCTGATAACCTATGGGAAAGCTAGAAAAGAAAGGATCTACAAAAAGCTTTTTGATACCAGAGAAAAAACATTGTCTTTGACTCATTTTTTTTGTGACATCCTTCCTTTAAATCATTCATTTTAGCTTTTGAGCAATCAAAACCAATCGTGCACAAACTGCAACTGCATGACAAGATCATTGATCTTTACAAAACATTTTTGGCCTCATTTGTTAAAGCAGAACATCTTCAAGAAAATTCTGACATAATGAAACTGGATTTTACCAAAGACAACATTTTCAAATCTTCATCAGATATTACAGTCAGCACTGAAGCTCTCTTTGCCTTATCAGGAACCAAAGAAAGAAAGTCTTTTCTAAGAAAAATTAAAGAAGCTTTCAAAGAAATATCCCCATACATTAGACAGAAGCTGCCACTGGATAACCCTGTTTTAAAATGTTTGAGTGCACTGGATCCACTTGCTCATGGCCACTCTGTTTCTAATAAAACCATGAAGACATTAGGACAGATGTTGCCAACAGTATTGCCACCCACTGAAAGAAATGCATCCAGCAAGAAAGTTGATTGCTTTCACATTTTCAACATATCCAAGTATCCCTACACAGTCAATATGACTCTTGACTCCTGGTGGTGTTTGCTTTTCCGCCATTTCCCATGTCTTATAAAAGTTGTGAAAGTGAAAGCATGTTTATCTATCTTCACTGGAGCAAAAGTAGAACAATCTTTTTCCCGTCTAAACAGTGTCATAGACCCATCCTCTAATAGAATGAATGTTTTCACATTTCAGGCTATCCTAAGGCATAAATATATATAAAGTCCAGAGACTTGGATTCTGTGAAACATTTTCACAGGAAAGATATTATCTTTTCTTCTGTGGACAAATCACTTATCTACCACATTCAAACATCTTGGGCAAGGGAATAAAAGCAATCTTCAATTAAAGATAAAGCAAATTCTTTAAAAATTTCACCAACCATGAAGTCTTCAAATTCTACCTGTGGCAATACTAACACCAATTCTACAAACTATTCATCCACCCGTCAGCTTCCTTTCAATCTTCCAGTAATAACATAAATATATGTAAGACCCCAAAGACCTTGTCCAAGCCTTATGAAAACAAATTCTCAACAAAGCCTTGCCACCTTCAGCCCAAACCTACTACTCAGCCTGCTGCCAAACAGCCCAATCTGTTTACTTTTTTCAAGAGAAACTCTAAAAATAGATCAGAGGATCTTCACAGTACCAATACCACTACCAGCCATTCTGTGAATTAATAACATGCTTTAATGAAAATGCTTATTACATATATACACGTAAATGCTTCCTGGTGGCACCTGTGGTCGAATGGTTAGGCTGTCCGACTTTGGATCATGAGATCCTGGGTTGGAATCCTAGCAAAGCTAGGTCTGATGTTCTGTTCCCTGGGAAAGACACTTAACAGGGCATCTTCCCCACTCAACTCAGGTGAAAATGAGTACAAGCACTAGCATGAGGGTAAAAACATTTTGTCATACTAGTGTCCTGTGCAGGACGTTATCATTATCACCTGTTCCGCTTCACGCTACAGAAACTGGGATATGCTCCGGCTCTAGTAAAAGTTCTATCTATGGGCCAGAAGGTCCTTGAAGGGACTTTTATTTTATTTACTAGGATTCTACATAGGATACATTTCCATTTGTTGACCATATTCATTTAATTAGCAGCAATGTGTCCAAAAGCATAATTGACTTGCAAATAAGAGAAGGAAACAGATGACCAAATCTATCAACACGCACACAAAACAATAATTAAAACTTTTCAGCTAAGAAAGCTAGAATGAATTTTAATAAACGATAAAGATAATAAGGTGTTAAAATAAAAAGAAGTATACAACTTGAAGCCAATAATACCAACATACATGACATAACCATCATAAGAAAAAAGATAAGACTGAGGTGGTACGTAAGACTCATTTACAGTCAAACCAGATAGCCGTGACAAATGGCCAAAAGACAAAAGATACATCAAGATCACTCCTTAATTAGTGACCAAAACCATGATCAATGTCTCTCAGAAGGACACTACACACAAGTCTTCCATAATTGGAATTTGAGCCTGATACCTCATGCTCTGAATAAAAACTGTCCCAGTAGGCCCTTTTCAAAAGTTTCTGTAGAGAGACACATCAATTTTTAAACATTTCTAAATAGAAGAGAACAGGGAATGGCTACCTATGGCTCTACAGATTTCCAGTAAATTGACAAGGTTATCATTTTTTAGCACTTGAAGAATCTTGATTTCCCGCAAGGTTGTTATTGGAAACTGAAAACAAAACAAAACGGCTTTTCTTTTCATTGATTTCCTTTAAATTTTAAACTGAACAAACAAGAACAGGAAAGGAATATACTTCACAACACAAGTACAAGAGCAAAACAAGCAATTTAAAAAATCTAACATTCTAAGTTTGTTGGTCCGTTTAATTGCAAATCACTCTTGTCACTCCTGAATAACCTAGAGGATGTCTTTTAAGACTTAACAAGAAATGCCCAGGATAGGAACAAGCGGAAGTCTGTAGTCCGTGAGCTATACCCTGGTGCAGGGTGAAAAGGCAATGATGACGACTCTGTTCACCATAGTCTTAAAGTAAAATATTATATCAAAGAGGAAAAGGCAAGTTGAAAAGTTGAAAGACAGGAAAAAGAGTAAAAAGGACAACACAAAGGCTTACCGGTAATGCATCAACAAAGAATTTTTTATATATATACAACAGAACATGAAAAATATATCGTCGGTTAAACAGTCTAAACGTGTAGGTCTGCCTGACATAATTTAAGATGAATGTGGCAATGTAAGCAGAGCTGCAAACCCCATGAACAGACAAAGTGGCAATGTAAGCAGAACTCCCTCCCCATAAACAGAAAAGTGGCAATGTAAGCAGAGCTGCCAACCCCATGAACAGAAAAAATGGCTATGTAAGCAGAGCTAACAACCCCATGAACTGAAAAAGTGGCAATGTGATATAGAGAAGAAAATTGTGTTCCGATTCCCGATTAGAGAGGTTCCACTGTACTAACGAAACGTAATGTGGACAGGACAAATACTGGAACCTCAAAAAATGTACAATCTCGAAAACAGCTGTACAATCTCTAAAAAAAACAAAAACAGAACAGGTGTGCAATTTTAAACAAAGCAACGTTTAAGCTTTAGGATGGCAGCGTTGTGTACAGGTAAACGGCTTCCTTTTTTTTGGCGTCTAGACAGGAGGTATGATTGTTCATCAGGATTAAACAACTCCTATCTTTATTTTGATTTTAATATTCTAAAACTATTAACATGTAGAATGCATGAACATAAATTTGGTGTTGAGTACAAAACTTGTCCCATACAATATACCTTTGAAGATCCCTGTCCAGTCCCTGAGGGACATTTTCATTGGTGTTAGTCATGTTGCATCTTTCCATGGCTTGTGCATATTGAGTGTTTGAACTAGGCAGTGTGATGTATGAATGTATAACTGTGTGATTCTCAATTCTAGTGATCATGATTGATTATGTGATTTACCTTCAGTCCAATGCTGGAAAATCTTACCTACATGTCATAATGTTTGTGATGGCTATTAGTTACAATTAATTTCTGTGACCTGTTCAATTAACATGTGAAGTTGATATATGTAGACGTATTATAGTTTCTTTGAAACGGTGTGTGCTGTCATAAAAACCCCCAGTAATACAATGGATTAGAAATGATTTTGATTTTCATCGGGGGATGTGTGCATGTTTGTGTAAGATGTTGAAAAACTATGATATAAGCAAAACCCCAAACTGTGGCCATGTGACAATGACACATGATGTGATCTTGGAATGTGATGTTTATTTCCTTTTCCCTGTCCTGCTATGTCTTCACGATATTTTTTACCTGAGTGAGATTGAACTGTGTATTCATATGATGAAGTGAATTGGTGCTATTTTCCCCAATCTTTTGCACCATGTTATCAAAGCGTTCTTAATTTAAAATTTATATCTAACTGGTGTGGACATGAATTATTTTATAAGCGAGCACAATTTCAAAATATGTTGTATTAGACTATACCATTTTCATGACATGTATGTTACATTCCCCACTGTTTTAACTCACTGATTGCCACAGCCGACTCCAGTTAGTCTCATATTTTGCAAGGCAGTCCGGACAAAATTAAAAATCTTACCACACGCACACACTCAGGAGTCTTTTCTCTGTTGTCTTAATTTAACACACACGCTGGCATCTTTTCTCTGTTGTCTTAATTTAACACACAAGCTTAGGTGTCTTTTTCCTGTTTTAACTTCACATACACTTGGCTGTGTGAATATGTGATATGCTTCGTGGCAGTGATTTGTATTTCATACCAAATTGTCTGTTATCTTAAAGCACATACATATGTTTGCACACACACACACAGATCTCATAAAATATGATATGTTTTTGTTATCAGGGTGTCCAATAAGGTTGCAAATGTGTTGGGTGGGAAAACTGCTGATATCTTATTAATACAAAATAGTTTCTGTTCCCGGATTACATTTGTAGTGGTTTTGCATTAAACCCATGTCAGTCTTTGCAGCTATGACATTGGATAAATCACATTATGTGAGTTTTGTTCCCTTGCCTAAAGGTGCAACTTTTCTTAAATTGGAGAAAAGACACCGGGGGATGGGGGGGGGGGGGGGGAGGGAGGAGGTGTTGACGCTTTGACTGCAGCCTTTAAAACTTAATTTTAAAAATGTGATGGTTTTGATTTGACCCCTCAATTTATAGACCTGCGGGTAAAAGGGAACTGCTGCATTCAGCTCTCAAGTTTTTACTGTCACCATGACTCGTATGTCGTAATGTTCACGCGTGATAATATTATGTTTGTACCAGTCCCATACATGTGATAAAATAGCAACAGTGCTTTTTAATTTTATTGTACAATGTATTGGATGAATAGGTATGAGAGCTGGTGCATTACTCCATACTTCCTATTGTCTAAATTCTCACTAGCAGGTGTCTTGCACATGTGCCCCTATTTGAAATTTCTTGTCTTTACTTTGAATCCGTCTCTAGATCTGAGCCATGTTTGTCTCTGATGTCAGAAGTATGTATTTGTATAATGCCAGGAAATCAATACTGTACTTAATTGCATGTCTACTGTACTTTTTAATTGCATGTCCATCGCTTTGTATAATAATCTCTAATGTGTTGAAATGTAAATAAAATTGCTTAAAATGAACTGCTGCCTTTGGCTTCATTTCTCTGTGTTCATGGGTGGTTGATGAGTGTTGTTGCTGGTAGGTCCGTGTTGATTTAATTTTTCACTTTCACCTATCTGTCATCTTGCTGTTGCCTCTTAATTCACTTTGGGGTCATCACATATAGTATGGTGGATGGGGTAAATCTCAATGACGCAAAGTATTCGTGGTTGGTCAGTGGGTGTTGTGTTATTTTTGCTAGGTCCTACCTCTTTCTTTTTTAATCTTTTTTACATTGTCATTTCACTTTCATCTTGCTGTTTCTTCTTAATTCTCCCTGAGATCACCGCATATGGTGGACAGGGTAAATTTCAATTAGGTAAACAATAAAAGATAGAGATGAATTGATAAATGATAGTCGCACAAATGCAAGCTCGTTGTACATCTTTGAATCCCCCAGCATGCCATTTCATTCAAAGTTTTTCTCAGTTCCCTGAGGAGCATACGGTACAGCAATCTGTTAGGCTCTTCGTACTGACACTTTGACACTATTATACTGACAAGGTTTTTCTCTACTTGTAACTGTGCACTCATTCACACTCGAGTCAAGTGAGGAAAACAAAGTGAAATACTTTTCTCAAATAGTACACAGATGTGAAACAAACACCTGGGTCTGCCATGGATTTTGAACCAGTGTCGTCTTGGTTACAACAAACTCACAACACCATGGTTTCGTTACAACTACAGCGCTTGCAAACAAACAAGCAAGCAGGAGTAAAAGAAAGCTGAATATCAACTCATACATGAGATAAGCAGGCAAACATGAAATCAGGATTCCTTAGTTATAGATTAACAACTGTCACAGTAACACGAAGGCAGGCTTCACAAAGACAATGCCTCATGGCCTAAAGAACCAGAAGCGATCGCAGTCCCAATAGTGTGAACCCTATGCCGTGACACGGAGCCGTAAACATAGACCGTGCGCAAGTTGCGCCACTGAAGGTGACTACAGAAGCGTGCGTAGTGGTAAACATAAACCATGCTTAAGTCCCGCACATTGGCAATACGGTCTTAAAAAGTCGGCGCCCGTGAAAAACTGTACTAACACTAGTTATGCACGAATTTTGTCAGTGTGAGAGAAAAAAAAAGAAGATTTTGTGCTCTAAATCCAAAAAATAGAAGAATTTCAAAATGACTGCTGGTTTTTCTTTGTTTTTCTTCCTCTCATGGATCCTTTCCTTTGGTGTAGGAGTAACAGCTAGGTCTAGATTAGACTAGATCTAGTTTTTTTGTTAAGTTTTTTTCTTTCTTTCAAAATACGCAAATTAATAATAATAATAATAGTTCTTTATTGTCCATAAATGGCAATTTGTTGTTTGGTTACACAGTTGAGACATAAATTACACAGTTGAGACATAAATTTCACAGTTGAGACATGAATTACACAGTTGAGATATAAAAAGCTACAAAACACACGCACGTCTTACACACACATACAAACAACAAGTGCCGGTTAGGGAGGCCTACTATAAAAGCTATTATTCGACTTGAAAGTAGATCTAGTCATAGATATCATAAGACCCAAATACATGTAGATTCAAAATTTGAAGTAAATTGAAAATTTAAGGTCTTTCTTTTTTTGAAAAAAAAGACGACAGAGACAGAGAAGGAAAGGCGGAGAAAATGAAAAAGACGGAGAAATGGGGCAATGGAGTAGCAGAAAAAAGAGGGGGAAAAAAGGCGACAATACAGAACCAGAAACGATCGCAATATCAGTAGTGTGAGTGTGAACCCTAAGATGTGGCACAGCCTCAATAGTGTGAGTGTGAACCCTATGATGTGGCACAGTTTCAATGGTGTGATTGTGAACCCTATGCTCTGGCATAGTCTCAATAGTGCGCGTGCGAACCCTATGATGTAGTACAATCTCAATAGTGTGAGTGTGAACCATATGATGTGGCACAGTCTCAATAGTATAACTGTGATCCTTTGGATGTTGCACAGTCTCAATAATGTGACTGTGAATCATATGCTCTGGCATAGTCTCAATAGTGTGACCATGAATCATATGCTCTGGCATAGTCTCAATAGTATGACTGTGAGTGAACCCTATGATGTTGCACAGTCCCAATAATGTGACCGTGAATCCTATGTTGTGGCATAGTCTCAATAGTGTGACTGTGAACCGTGTGATGTGACACGGTCTCAATAGTGTGAGTGTGATCCCTATGATGTCACACAGTCTCAATAGTGGAATTGTGAATCTTAGGATGTGGCAGTTTCAATAGTGTGACTGTGAACCCTATGATGTGGCACAGTCTCAATAGTATGACTGTGAACCCATTGATGTGACACACTCTCAATATTGTGAGTGTGAACCCTATGGTGGGGCACAGTTTCAATAGTGTGACTGTGTATCCTATTATGCGGCACAGTCTCAACAGACCTTATGCTGTTGCATCGGCAGCCTTACAGGTAGGTTGACAGACTTAGAAAGAAATAGTCCTGCGTTTGAGTTTGATTTCTGACACGGCTATGGCTGGGTTTTTTTTTTGTTCCTTGAGAAGGACACTTCAGTATAACTAATCATTATTAGAAACTTTAACATTTCCCCTATTGGATGCAGGTGCTAATGGAAGCCACCATCAGCTAGGGGCTAAACGTTGGCACTAAGACAGGCTAGCATCTTGTCCAGAACTTGTCCATATGTGTGTAGCTTCATGGGACTTGGGACACTACCTGGGTCTATGGGCCTTAGCGGCAAACCTGACTATTGTGTGTGTGGGTGTGTGGGTGTGTATGTGTGCTTGTAGACATATGAAGTCACAATGATGATCAGGCAAACTTGACTACTGTGTGTGTGTGTTTGTAGACTTTCGAGGTCACAATGATGACCGCTGTTTGTGTGTTGAAAACCTGTGAAGTAACAATGATGATCAGGCACACCTGACTACTGTGTGTGTGTTTGTGATGTCACAATGATGACCACTGTATACGTGTTTTTTTTAGACCTGTTAGGTCACAATGAGGACCAGACAAATCTGACTGCTGTGTGTGTGTGTGTTTGTAGACCTGTGAGGTCACAATTATGACCAGGTAAACATGACCACTCTGTGTGTGTTTGGAGACTTTTGAGTTACTGTGATGACCAGGCAAACATGACCACTTTATCTGGTCGGTAGTGGCAGAGGAATGCAGAGCATAGATTGCTTAATTAAGAGAGAGACAGAGAGAGAGAGAGAGAGAGAGAGAGAGAGAGAGAGAGAGAGAGAGAGAGAGAGAGAGAGAGAGAGAGAGAGAGAGAGAGAGAGAGAGAGAGAGAGAGAGAGAGAGAGACAGACAGACAGACAGACAGACAGACAGACAGACAGACAGACAGACAGACAGACAGACAGACAGACAGAGACAGACAGACAGACAGACGGACAGATAGACAGACAGAAAGAAAAAGGTAAAGACAGAAGACAGACTCTAAAGAGGATTATGTTTCGTTTAGATCTTTCTAAATATAGCTATACTTAATTCGTATTGGCATACATGTATCAGTTCTTTCGTTAGTCCATTATTTCGACTTTCTTCTTCATATTCACTGTATTTTGTCAAATATGTCTTTTCCCTGTTTCTATTTCATATACTTAATTTGTCCAACGACTTGCCTTGTCCTCTGTTAGTTTGTTGAGCTTTGATGGAAAACCAATGAAAGTTTTGAAGAAAAGGACGGCGATGGAGACGTTCTAGCTTCCCACCCAAGTGTATTCGATGGAGCCATTTTGCCTTGTACATCCGGGCTTCAGGGAGTTTCATATTCCGAGCCATTTCAACTTGTGCTGTCAAGGGATAGACTGATATTATCACATGCTCTTCAAAACTTTACAAAATGCCTTTTTACCCGTTTTGTCCTGATGAGTCTAAATACGAGAAACTCGCCAAAATTGGACACGGCACCTTTGGGTAAGCGGTTTAACTTTCTCGTTCAAAACCGAAACTAGATCTAGGTTTCGATAAAAGTCGGATAGGATTTCAGATTTAAGTCTAACCTAGACTAGATTCTAGATCTAGATCTAATCTAGATTCTAGACTGGTCTGCTCTAGATGTAGATCTATAATTATACCTAGACTATAACTATAGCTAGATGTAGATCTAGATTAGATATGGAATCTAGATCTAGATCTAATTCTGCATTTCTAGATAGCTTTAGATCTAATTCTGTATTTCTAGATAGATCTAGAGGGTGTAGCGCTGGAGCTACATGGAGATTCTAGATCAAGATTTTCTAAACCATAGAACTTAATAGGAGTCGCTGAGAATCTAGACTGTCTAGAGCTAATACATATCTAGACTAGATTCTAATTAAAGTTCTTAATTGGTAAACAAGCAGTTAAACGGCTTAAGATGATCATTGATGTGGGTTTATGATTTAACCTGGCTGAAAATGGCCAGCCGCTAAACCAAAAGCTAAACCCGTAGGTAGAACACAATCATGTTCTTTCAACAATCAGATTGACTCGTCAATCCTATTTTTGTTACTTATTTTAATTGCTATTACCATTATTTTTGGAAAGCTCCCTGGTTGGTTTAATAAAGCCTCTTTCCTGCTTAAGATCATGATCCTAGTATAAAAGTGTTAGTCAGTAGCGAAGCTAGTTATTAATCACATCTTGCTAATGTCCTACCTCTGTGTAACACGCCCGTTTCAATCTTTTGACAGTGAGGTGTTCAAAGCACGGGACAAGAAAACAAAAAGAGTTGTGGCGATGAAAAAAGTGTTGATGGAACACGAGACAGAAGGGGTCAGTACTTATCTGCTGTTAAAGATTCTGTTTTATGTTCATGCATTCTACGTGTTAATAGTTTTAGAATATTAAAATCAAAATAAAGATAGGAGTTGTTTAATCCTGATGAACAATCATACCTCCTGTCTAGACGCCAAAAAAAAGGAAGCCGTTTACCTGTACACAACGCTGCCATCCTGAAGCTTAAACGTTGCTTTGTTTAAAATTGCACACCTGTTCTGTTTTTGTTTTTTTTAGAGATTGTACAGCTGTTTTCGAGATTGTACATTTTTTGAGGTTCCAGTATTTGTCCTGTCCACATTACGTTTCGTTAGTACAGTGGAACCTCTCTAATCGGGGAATCGGAACACAATTTTCTTCTCTATATCACATTGCCACTTTTTCAGTTCATGGGGTTGTTAGCTCTGCTTACATAGCCATTTTTTCTGTTCATGGGGTTGGCAGCTCTGCTTACATTGCCACTTTTCTGTTTATGGGGAGGGAGTTCTGCTTACATTGCCACTTTGTCTGTTCATGGGGTTTGCAGCTCTGCTTACATTGCCACATTCATCTTAAATTATGTCAGGCAGACCTACACGTTTAGACTGTTTAACCGACGATATATTTTTCATGTTCTGTTGTATATATATAAAAAATTCTTTGTTGATGCATTACCGGTAATCCTTTGTGTTGTCCTTTTACTCTTTTTCCTGTCTTTCAACTTTTCAACTTGCCTTTTCCTCTTTGATATAATATTTTACTTTAAGACTATGGTGAACAGAGTCGTCATCATTGCCTTTTCACCCTGCACCAGGGTATAGCTCACGGACTACAGACTTCCGCTTGTTCCTATCCTGGGCATTTCTTGTTAAGTCTTAAAAGACATCCTCTAGGTTATTCAGGAGTGACAAGAGTGATTTGCAATTAAACGGACCAACAAACTTAGAATGTTAGATTTTTTTAAATTGCTTGTTTTGCTCTTGTACTTGTGTTGTGAAGTATATTCCTTTCCTGTTCTTGTTTGTTCAGTTTAAAATTTAAAGGAAATCAATGAAGAAAAGCCGTTTTTGTTTTGTTTTCAGTTTCCAATAACAACCTTGCGGGAAATCAAGATTCTTCAAGTGCTAAAAAATGATAACCTTGTCAATTTACTGGAAATCTGTAGAGCCATAGGTAGCCATTCCCTGTTCTCTTCTATTTAGAAATGTTTAAAAATTGATGTGTCTCTCTACAGAAACTTTTGAAAAGGGCCTACTGGGACAGTTTTTATTCAGAGCATGAGGTATCAGGCTCAAATTCCAATTATGGAAGACTTGTGTGTAGTGTCCTTCTGAGAGACATTGATCATGGTTTTGGTCACTAATTAAGGAGTGATCTTGATGTATCTTTTGTCTTTTGGCCATTTGTCACGGCTATCTGGTTTGACTGTAAATGAGTCTTACGTACCACCTCAGTCTTATCTTTTTTCTTATGATGGTTATGTCATGTATGTTGGTATTATTGGCTTCAAGTTGTATACTTCTTTTTATTTTAACACCTTATTATCTTTATCGTTTATTAAAATTCATTCTAGCTAGCTGAAAAGTTTTAATTATTGTTTTGTGTGCGTGTTGATAGATTTGGTCATCTGTTTCCTTCTCTTATTTGCAAGTCAATTATGCTTTTGGACACATTGCTGCTAATTAAATGAATATGGTCAACAAATGGAAATGTATCCTATGTAGAATCCTAGTAAATAAAATAAAAGT
Organism: Doris montereyensis; assembly: GCA_037039925.1. Lineage (NCBI taxonomy): Eukaryota > Metazoa > Mollusca > Gastropoda > Nudibranchia > Dorididae > Doris > Doris montereyensis. The sequence goes on along the minus strand of JAXRKP010000615.1, from coordinate 72,282 downwards.
TCCTTCAAGGACCTTCTGGCCCATAGATAGAACTTTTACTAGAGCCGGAGCATATCCCAGTTTCTGTAGCGTGAAGCGGAACAGGTGATAATGATAACGTCCTGCACAGGACACTAGTATGACAAAACGTTTTTACCCTCATGCTAGTGCTTGTACTCAATTTCACCTGAGTTGAGTGGGGAAGATGCCCTGTTAAGTGTCTTTCCCAGGGAACAGAACATCAGACCTAGCTTTGCTAGGATTCCAACCCAGGATCTCATGATCCAAAGTCGGACAGCCTAGCCATTCGACCACAGGTGCCACCAGGAAGCATTTACGTGTATATATGTAATAAGCATTTTCATTAAAGCATGTTATTAATTCATAACTGTTTTTCATCTGTTCACAGAAACGCCCGGGGAGAAGACAACAGTATATTTAGTGTTTGAGTTCTGTGAACACGATTTGGCCGGCTTGCTTAGCAACCCTCAAGTCAAGTTCAGCTTGGCTGAGATTAAAAATGTCATGCAACAACTGCTGAATGGCTTGTACTTTATTCATAGGTAAGTACTCAGAACCTGTTTATCATTTAATCTTAACCTTTCGTGGTTGAATGTCGGTCAGCTGAGCGCAAGGTGAAAGTTTGAGTTCAGCTAAGAGGCTTGTCCCGCTGTGTTTACATTTATTGGGCAATAGCATCGTTTTCAAGATTATCAGACTACATTGCTCACAGAACTATTATTTATGAAGACAAGGGGTTCAGATGCGTAAAAGGCATGCGTAAATGATTGGTTAAAATGTTGACTCACACAACAAACACGCACCATTGCATCTCCGTTATGATCTTCCTCGATCTCTCGGTCGGCTTTTCCTCTGATGTTTGGAATCGAACATGTGTCACTGTCACCAATTCTATGACCCGCCTTGTCAACTGTCGTCATGATAAGCAGCAACCACAAGACAGATTTAAAAGTAGCAAACGAAGAGAATATAGAACAGAGATCAAAAGTAAGATTTGATTCATGGCTGTAGTGGTTTTTACTGAGTATCCATTTTGCTCCTTTGATTTTGTTGAGAGAGGATCTCGTTGTCTTGCTTGAAAATTTCTAACAGGCATATATATCTGGATCTCCATTCACATTTATAAAGGTTCCTAGCTCTTGGTCTATATTCTAGAGGAGTTTCATAGTCGGTTTACAGCCATTATTTTAACATCTAAAACCTAATCTTGGTCCAATTGGAGGGGGGGGTGTGTGTGGTTGAGGGTTTAAGGCTAGGGATCGGACCGCCTGAGGTCCAAAAGTCCTCAGGTCGGTCCAAGATCTGAGAGTCGCTGTAATTTTGAGTCAGACCCAGGTCTATTATGAAGTGACCCTCTTTGGAACAGGATTTATTATTGTCAACAGAACAATGCAAAACTGATTTAATTAATATTAATCATCACCAAAAAATATTTCATCATTTTATAGGTCATTTTAACTTTGTACTTCACTTTCTCCTTTCAGTAACAGAATTTTGCATCGTGACATGAAGCCAGCGAATATCCTGATCACCAAGACTGGCCAACTGAAACTTGCGGACTTTGGCCTGGCAAGGGCATTCAGGTAAACACACAAATAAAAACAACCGTCAATCATCAATTGGTGTTAATCTATTGCAAACCAGTCGAACCTGTTGAACCCACGTCGTGTGGAAACAGACAGTTTTTTCCCGATTGAATGGGAAGTTGGATCAACCGAAAATGCCTTAGTTTGATCTAATTACAGGTGTGTAAGTTACATATGTAAATGATTGGCAAACCCTGCCCTCTGCAAATGACTTGATAAGTCAAATTCTGTTTGCTTGTGTGAAGACATCGCAGAGAGGATGAATCTACAATTTGTACCCCTATTTATCCTAATTGATCGGACGGAGACAACGAAATGCGTGACCAGCTTTAAACTGTCTGTTCTAGACGGCTGTCAGTGCCGCTTCATTTGCTTTGATTTCTGCCTCGACAGTTTGAAGTGCATTCTTCTTTTTTTTGTGTTGGCACGCCTTGGTCCACCCGCCACAATAAAAAATGTGAGCGATATGTCCTGTTTCTTTCTTTTCTCTTTTTTACATCGTCGTCTTACTTTTCCTGTTAATTCACCTTGAGATCACTGCAGACAAAAATTCTAATGTTCAGTTGTTGGTTCAGCTGTTTGTTCTTAATTCGCTCTAGGATGGTAAAACAAGGTGTACTTCTGTTTGCTGAATATCACATTTTATTTTCGGCTCTGTCAATGAGTGAATTTATTATGTGATGTGGATTTCTAAAATGGGAGACTGTCTTGCTTGCTTTTTTGTTGTCTCTTTTGTTTTGATGTCGATCTAGCTTCTATGTGGTCATTTTCATCATCCTTTTCTTTTTTTCTTCTTTCTTCTATCTACAGCGACAAGATCAAGTGCTTCACCACCTGCGTGGTGACATTGTGGTACAGACCACCAGAGCTGTTGCTAGGAGAGAGAAACTACACCCCTGCCATTGACCTGTGGGGAGCTGGCTGTATCATGGCTGAGATGTGGACCAGAAGCCCTATCATGCGAGGCAATACTGAGCAGCGCCAGGTAGGAAATAGCTGGAAAGGCTCACACTCGTGACATAAAGGGGGTCTTGGTGGTCTAGAGACAAGGAGTCAGCCTCTCAACCAAAAGGTCATGGATTCTAGCACCAACGGTTCTGGAGTAAAACCCACCCCTTGGTCCAGATAGGTGTATCTCATCAGAGACGGGTGAAAGGAAGGAGGTCCTGTGTGCAGATGACAACACACAGTAGGCTACACATTAAAGATCTCTTGGCTGTGTTTACATGGCAGTCTGGGCAAAATTAAAAATCCTACCAAAGGTCCCAAGAACACCATAGTTGTGGATGTGGATAAAATCAAATCCTACCTCTCATGAGATAACTTCACACATAGTTAGCTAAGCTGACCTGTTTATATGAATTTAGACCTAGGCTGATAGTTATGTAGTATCTCCTAGAACCAAAATTATCTAGTAGATGGTTCTATTTAAAAAAAAAGGCAAGGTGCTATTATTAATTGTATTTTTCTTCCGTCATTCTGCTTCTTCTGAAATCAAATTATGTGATAGACTGGGGAAATTGCAATAAAATAAGATGCTGTCTATTCATTTTAGAAAGGTTTATATTTATCTACTATACTCTGCTTAGTAGTTTATTGAAGCACTTGTTTCTATCTTTTCAAAATCTGTGATTTCAGCTTACTCTGATCAGTGAGCTGTGTGGCTCCTTTGTTCCGGAAGTGTGGCCAGGAGTGGAGAAGCTGGAGCTCTCTCCAAGATTGAGCTGCCCAAGGGTCAGACGAGAAAGGTCAAGGAGAGACTCCATAGCTATGTGAAGGACCGATGGGCCCTGGACCTTTTGGACAAACTTCTCAATCTGGATCCCTCCAAGCGTGTCAATACGGACGCCGCCCTCAACCACGATTTCTTCTGGATGGACCCCTTGCCCGAGGAGTTGAGCAACATGTTGTCTCAACACAATAGATCCATGTTTGATTTTTTGGCTCCCCAACGAAGACGCGCACCAATCCACCAGCCTCCGCAACCAGGTGCCGTCAGACCTGCGTTGGACGATCCAGACCAGCATGTCGAACGTATATTCTAGATGGATATTTGTGTGTATCATATATGCTGATGTACACATCATTGTAAGCATTAATGATCTAATATATTACCAGCTCTAAGCTGTTATTTTGAATCTGTGAAACATCTGTAAAACAGGAGCATAGCTAGCTCGGTTGGTAGCACATTTTTTTTTTCATGGCAAGGCTGGAACAGAGGTCATTTCCTTCGCTGTAAGGGAAAGTAGGCCATTATTTAAGTAGAGTTTCTCATTTCTCTCATGTTGCGACATGGAATGTGAGATGGTTATAACTTTTAAAATATGATCTGGGTCAAGTTAGTTGCGGGTCAGTTTTCAAAATTTGGATAAAGTTTTTGTTTTTGGGTTTGTAATTTGGACAAAGAAAGAATTTCATTCTGTTTGTATCGAGTGTTTGTTAATAATTGACAATTCTTAAGATGTATGTCAAATTTTTATGAGGGTTGGCTCTATCTATTTCTGAAACAATAGAAGATTATAACTGATGTGATGGAAATTAAAATAATGTTAAATTGTCTTTCAGGCATGCTTGACCAAGAATGGATGGTTGTTTTTGACTGGAAGACACATTGTTGTTTTCTCTGTATGTTCTTTTAGATCGAATTGTACATAGGGTGTTGCAATACTTTGCTTGTTTCAGTGCTGTGACCTTTTTGTGTACAGCCAGATGACCACTCATAAAATCATGTTTACAGTGCTGACCTAAGTTTGCAGTGTTGGCTGTGATAAACAATTTTTAGTTGTGTCCTAATGTTAAAATCTCTACGCATTTAATTGATTTGGGTGTCACTTTATCTGTCCGCTGATCCTATCGGAGATGGATAAGGCAGCTGTTGACAGTTTTGTGCATGCTTGATGATTTTTCTAAATGTAGTTCCATGTATGTCCTTCGGTGTTTGATTCCGTTTGGTGTTGAGTACAAAACTTGTCCCATACAATATACCTTTGAAGATCCCTGTCCAGTCCCTGAGGGACATTTTCATTGGTGTTAGTCATGTTGCATCTTTCCATGGCTTGTGCATATTGAGTGTTTGAACTAGGCAGTGTGATGTATGAATGTATAACTGTGTGATTCTCAATTCTAGTGATCATGATTGATTATGTGATTTACCTTCAGTCCAATGCTGGAAAATCTTACCTACATGTCATAATGTTTGTGATGGCTATTAGTTACAATTAATTTCTGTGACCTGTTCAATTAACATGTGAAGTTGATATATGTAGACGTATTATAGTTTCTTTGAAACGGTGTGTGCTGTCATAAAAACCCCCAGTAATACAATGGATTAGAAATGATTTTGATTTTCATCGGGGGATGTGTGCATGTTTGTGTAAGATGTTGAAAAACTATGATATAAGCAAAACCCCAAACTGTGGCCATGTGACAATGACACATGATGTGATCTTGGAATGTGATGTTTATTTCCTTTTCCCTGTCCTGCTATGTCTTCACGATATTTTTTACCTGAGTGAGATTGAACTGTGTATTCATATGATGAAGTGAATTGGTGCTATTTTCCCCAATCTTTTGCACCATGTTATCAAAGCGTTCTTAATTTAAAATTTATATCTAACTGGTGTGGACATGAATTATTTTATAAGCGAGCACAATTTCAAAATATGTTGTATTAGACTATACCATTTTCATGACATGTATGTTACATTCCCCACTGTTTTAACTCACTGATTGCCACAGCCGACTCCAGTTAGTCTCATATTTTGCAAGGCAGTCCGGACAAAATTAAAAATCTTACCACACGCACACACTCAGGAGTCTTTTCTCTGTTGTCTTAATTTAACACACACGCTGGCATCTTTTCTCTGTTGTCTTAATTTAACACACAAGCTTAGGTGTCTTTTTCCTGTTTTAACTTCACATACACTTGGCTGTGTGAATATGTGATATGCTTCGTGGCAGTGATTTGTATTTCATACCAAATTGTCTGTTATCTTAAAGCACATACATATGTTTGCACACACACACACAGATCTCATAAAATATGATATGTTTTTGTTATCAGGGTGTCCAATAAGGTTGCAAATGTGTTGGGTGGGAAAACTGCTGATATCTTATTAATACAAAATAGTTTCTGTTCCCGGATTACATTTGTAGTGGTTTTGCATTAAACCCATGTCAGTCTTTGCAGCTATGACATTGGATAAATCACATTATGTGAGTTTTGTTCCCTTGCCTAAAGGTGCAACTTTTCTTAAATTGGAGAAAAGACACCGGGGGATGGGGGGGGGGGGGGGGAGGGGAGAGGGAGGTGTTGACGCTTTGACTGCAGCCTTTAAAACTTAATTTTAAAAATGTGATGGTTTTGATTTGACCCCTCAATTTATAGACCTGCGGGTAAAAGGGAACTGCTGCATTCAGCTCTCAAGTTTTTACTGTCACCATGACTCGTATGTCGTAATGTTCACGCGTGATAATATTATGTTTGTACCAGTCCCATACATGTGATAAAATAGCAACAGTGCTTTTTAATTTTATTGTACAATGTATTGGATGAATAGGTATGAGAGCTGGTGCATTACTCCATACTTCCTATTGTCTAAATTCTCACTAGCAGGTGTCTTGCACATGTGCCCCTATTTGAAATTTCTTGTCTTTACTTTGAATCCGTCTCTAGATCTGAGCCATGTTTGTCTCTGATGTCAGAAGTATGTATTTGTATAATGCCAGGAAATCAATACTGTACTTAATTGCATGTCTACTGTACTTTTTAATTGCATGTCCATCGCTTTGTATAATAATCTCTAATGTGTTGAAATGTAAATAAAATTGCTTAAAATGAACTGCTGCCTTTGGCTTCATTTCTCTGTGTTCATGGGTGGTTGATGAGTGTTGTTGCTGGTAGGTCCGTGTTGATTTAATTTTTCACTTTCACCTATCTGTCATCTTGCTGTTGCCTCTTAATTCACTTTGGGGTCATCACATATAGTATGGTGGATGGGGTAAATCTCAATGACGCAAAGTATTCGTGGTTGGTCAGTGGGTGTTGTGTTATTTTTGCTAGGTCCTACCTCTTTCTTTTTTAATCTTTTTTACATTGTCATTTCACTTTCATCTTGCTGTTTCTTCTTAATTCTCCCTGAGATCACCGCATATGGTGGACAGGGTAAATTTCAATTAGGTAAACAATAAAAGATAGAGATGAATTGATAAATGATAGTCGCACAAATGCAAGCTCGTTGTACATCTTTGAATCCCCCAGCATGCCATTTCATTCAAAGTTTTTCTCAGTTCCCTGAGGAGCATACGGTACAGCAATCTGTTAGGCTCTTCGTACTGACACTTTGACACTATTATACTGACAAGGTTTTTCTCTACTTGTAACTGTGCACTCATTCACACTCGAGTCAAGTGAGGAAAACAAAGTGAAATACTTTTCTCAAATAGTACACAGATGTGAAACAAACACCTGGGTCTGCCATGGATTTTGAACCAGTGTCGTCTTGGTTACAACAAACTCACAACACCATGGTTTCGTTACAACTACAGCGCTTGCAAACAAACAAGCAAGCAGGAGTAAAAGAAAGCTGAATATCAACTCATACATGAGATAAGCAGGCAAACATGAAATCAGGATTCCTTAGTTATAGATTAACAACTGTCACAGTAACACGAAGGCAGGCTTCACAAAGACAATGCCTCATGGCCTAAAGAACCAGAAGCGATCGCAGTCCCAATAGTGTGAACCCTATGCCGTGACACGGAGCCGTAAACATAGACCGTGCGCAAGTTGCGCCACTGAAGGTGACTACAGAAGCGTGCGTAGTGGTAAACATAAACCATGCTTAAGTCCCGCACATTGGCAATACGGTCTTAAAAAGTCGGCGCCCGTGAAAAACTGTACTAACACTAGTTATGCACGAATTTTGTCAGTGTGAGAGAAAAAAAAAAAGAAGATTTTGTGCTCTAAATCCAAAAAATAGAAGAATTTCAAAATGACTGCTGGTTTTTCTTTGTTTTTCTTCCTCTCATGGATCCTTTCCTTTGGTGTAGGAGTAACAGCTAGGTCTAGATTAGACTAGATCTAGTTTTTTTGTTAAGTTTTTTTCTTTCTTTCAAAATACGCAAATTAATTAATAATAATAATAATAGTTCTTTATTGTCCATAAATGGCAATTTGTTGTTTGGTTACACAGTTGAGACATAAATTACACAGTTGAGACATAAATTTCACAGTTGAGACATGAATTACACAGTTGAGATATAAAAAGCTACAAAACACACGCACGTCTTACACACACATACAAACAACAAGTGCCGGTTAGGGAGGCCTACTATAAAAGCTATTATTCGACTTGAAAGTAGATCTAGTCATAGATATCATAAGACCCAAATACATGTAGATTCAAAATTTGAAGTAAATTGAAAATTTAAGGTCTTTCTTTTTTTGAAAAAAAAAGACGACAGAGACAGAGAAGGAAAGGCGGAGAAAATGAAAAAGACGGAGAAATGGGGCAATGGAGTAGCAGAAAAAAGAGGGGGAAAAAGGCGACAATACAGAACCAGAAACGATCGCAATATCAGTAGTGTGAGTGTGAACCCTAAGATGTGGCACAGCCTCAATAGTGTGAGTGTGAACCCTATGATGTGGCACAGTTTCAATGGTGTGATTGTGAACCCTATGCTCTGGCATAGTCTCAATAGTGCGCGTGCGAACCCTATGATGTAGTACAATCTCAATAGTGTGAGTGTGAACCATATGATGTGGCACAGTCTCAATAGTATAACTGTGATCCTTTGGATGTTGCACAGTCTCAATAATGTGACTGTGAATCATATGCTCTGGCATAGTCTCAATAGTGTGACCATGAATCATATGCTCTGGCATAGTCTCAATAGTATGACTGTGAGTGAACCCTATGATGTTGCACAGTCCCAATAATGTGACCGTGAATCCTATGTTGTGGCATAGTCTCAATAGTGTGACTGTGAACCGTGTGATGTGACACGGTCTCAATAGTGTGAGTGTGATCCCTATGATGTCACACAGTCTCAATAGTGGAATTGTGAATCTTAGGATGTGGCAGTTTCAATAGTGTGACTGTGAACCCTATGATGTGGCACAGTCTCAATAGTATGACTGTGAACCCATTGATGTGACACACTCTCAATATTGTGAGTGTGAACCCTATGGTGGGGCACAGTTTCAATAGTGTGACTGTGTATCCTATTATGCGGCACAGTCTCAACAGACCTTATGCTGTTGCATCGGCAGCCTTACAGGTAGGTTGACAGACTTAGAAAGAAATAGTCCTGCGTTTGAGTTTGATTTCTGACACGGCTATGGCTGGGTTTTTTTTTTGTTCCTTGAGAAGGACACTTCAGTATAACTAATCATTATTAGAAACTTTAACATTTCCCCTATTGGATGCAGGTGCTAATGGAAGCCACCATCAGCTAGGGGCTAAACGTTGGCACTAAGACAGGCTAGCATCTTGTCCAGAACTTGTCCATATGTGTGTAGCTTCATGGGACTTGGGACACTACCTGGGTCTATGGGCCTTAGCGGCAAACCTGACTATTGTGTGTGTGGGTGTGTGGGTGTGTATGTGTGCTTGTAGACATATGAAGTCACAATGATGATCAGGCAAACTTGACTACTGTGTGTGTGTGTTTGTAGACTTTCGAGGTCACAATGATGACCGCTGTTTGTGTGTTGTTGAAACCTGTGAAGTAACAATGATGATCAGGCACACCTGACTACTGTGTGTGTGTTTGTGATGTCACAATGATGACCACTGTATACGTGTTTTTTTTAGACCTGTTAGGTCACAATGAGGACCAGACAAATCTGACTGCTGTGTGTGTGTGTGTTTGTAGACCTGTGAGGTCACAATTATGACCAGGTAAACATGACCACTCTGTGTGTGTTTGGAGACTTTTGAGTTACTGTGATGACCAGGCAAACATGACCACTTTATCTGGTCGGTAGTGGCAGAGGAATGCAGAGCATAGATTGCTTAATTAAGAGAGAGACAGAGAGAGAGAGAGAGAGAGAGAGAGAGAGAGAGAGAGAGAGAGAGAGAGAGAGAGAGAGAGAGAGAGAGAGAGAGAGAGAGAGAGAGACAGACAGACAGACAGACAGACAGACAGACAGACAGACAGACAGACAGACAGACAGACAGACAGACAGACAGACAGAGACAGACAGACAGACAGACGGACAGATAGACAGACAGAAAGAAAAAGGTAAAGACAGAAGACAGACTCTAAAGAGGATTATGTTTCGTTTAGATCTTTCTAAATATAGCTATACTTAATTCGTATTGGCATACATGTATCAGTTCTTTCGTTAGTCCATTATTTCGACTTTCTTCTTCATATTCACTGTATTTTGTCAAATATGTCTTTTCCCTGTTTCTATTTCATATACTTAATTTGTCCAACGACTTGCCTTGTCCTCTGTTAGTTTGTTGAGCTTTGATGGAAAACCAATGAAAGTTTTGAAGAAAAGGACGGCGATGGAGACGTTCTAGCTTCCCACCCAAGTGTATTCGATGGAGCCATTTTGCCTTGTACATCCGGGCTTCAGGGAGTTTCATATTCCGAGCCATTTCAACTTGTGCTGTCAAGGGATAGACTGATATTATCACATGCTCTTCAAAACTTTACAAAATGCCTTTTTACCCGTTTTGTCCTGATGAGTCTAAATACGAGAAACTCGCCAAAATTGGACACGGCACCTTTGGGTAAGCGGTTTAACTTTCTCGTTCAAAACCGAAACTAGATCTAGGTTTCGATAAAAGTCGGATAGGATTTCAGATTTAAGTCTAACCTAGACTAGATTCTAGATCTAGATCTAATCTAGATTCTAGACTGGTCTGCTCTAGATGTAGATCTATAATTATACCTAGACTATAACTATAGCTAGATGTAGATCTAGATTAGATATGGAATCTAGATCTAGATCTAATTCTGCATTTCTAGATAGCTTTAGATCTAATTCTGTATTTCTAGATAGATCTAGAGGGTGTAGCGCTGGAGCTACATGGAGATTCTAGATCAAGATTTTCTAAACCATAGAACTTAATAGGAGTCGCTGAGAATCTAGACTGTCTAGAGCTAATACATATCTAGACTAGATTCTAATTAAAGTTCTTAATTGGTAAACAAGCAGTTAAACGGCTTAAGATGATCATTGATGTGGGTTTATGATTTAACCTGGCTGAAAATGGCCAGCCGCTAAACCAAAAGCTAAACCCGTAGGTAGAACACAATCATGTTCTTTCAACAATCAGATTGACTCGTCAATCCTATTTTTGTTACTTATTTTAATTGCTATTACCATTATTTTTGGAAAGCTCCTGGTTGGTTTAATAAAGCCTCTTTCCTGCTTAAGATCATGATCCTAGTATAAAAGTGTTAGTCAGTAGCGAAGCTAGTTATTAATCACATCTTGCTAATGTCCTACCTCTGTGTAACACGCCCGTTTCAATCTTTTGACAGTGAGGTGTTCAAAGCACGGGACAAGAAAACAAAAAGAGTTGTGGCGATGAAAAAAGTGTTGATGGAACACGAGACAGAAGGGGTCAGTACTTATCTGCTGTTAAAGATTCTGTTTTATGTTCATGCATTCTACGTGTTAATAGTTTTAGAATATTAAAATCAAAATAAAGATAGGAGTTGTTTAATCCTGATGAACAATCATACCTCCTGTCTAGACGCCAAAAAAAAAGGAAGCCGTTTACCTGTACACAACGCTGCCATCCTGAAGCTTAAACGTTGCTTTGTTTAAAATTGCACACCTGTTCTGTTTTTGTTTTTTTTAGAGATTGTACAGCTGTTTTCGAGATTGTACATTTTTTGAGGTTCCAGTATTTGTCCTGTCCACATTACGTTTCGTTAGTACAGTGGAACCTCTCTAATCGGGGAATCGGAACACAATTTTCTTCTCTATATCACATTGCCACTTTTTCAGTTCATGGGGTTGTTAGCTCTGCTTACATAGCCATTTTTTCTGTTCATGGGGTTGGCAGCTCTGCTTACATTGCCACTTTTCTGTTTATGGGGAGGGAGTTCTGCTTACATTGCCACTTTGTCTGTTCATGGGGTTTGCAGCTCTGCTTACATTGCCACATTCATCTTAAATTATGTCAGGCAGACCTACACGTTTAGACTGTTTAACCGACGATATATTTTTCATGTTCTGTTGTATATATATAAAAAATTCTTTGTTGATGCATTACCGGTAATCCTTTGTGTTGTCCTTTTACTCTTTTTCCTGTCTTTCAACTTTTCAACTTGCCTTTTCCTCTTTGATATAATATTTTACTTTAAGACTATGGTGAACAGAGTCGTCATCATTGCCTTTTCACCCTGCACCAGGGTATAGCTCACGGACTACAGACTTCCGCTTGTTCCTATCCTGGGCATTTCTTGTTAAGTCTTAAAAGACATCCTCTAGGTTATTCAGGAGTGACAAGAGTGATTTGCAATTAAACGGACCAACAAACTTAGAATGTTAGATTTTTTTAAATTGCTTGTTTTGCTCTTGTACTTGTGTTGTGAAGTATATTCCTTTCCTGTTCTTGTTTGTTCAGTTTAAAATTTAAAGGAAATCAATGAAAAGAAAAGCCGTTTTTGTTTTGTTTTCAGTTTCCAATAACAACCTTGCGGGAAATCAAGATTCTTCAAGTGCTAAAAAATGATAACCTTGTCAATTTACTGGAAATCTGTAGAGCCATAGGTAGCCATTCCCTGTTCTCTTCTATTTAGAAATGTTTAAAAATTGATGTGTCTCTCTACAGAAACTTTTGAAAAGGGCCTACTGGGACAGTTTTTATTCAGAGCATGAGGTATCAGGCTCAAATTCCAATTATGGAAGACTTGTGTGTAGTGTCCTTCTGAGAGACATTGATCATGGTTTTGGTCACTAATTAAGGAGTGATCTTGATGTATCTTTTGTCTTTTGGCCATTTGTCACGGCTATCTGGTTTGACTGTAAATGAGTCTTACGTACCACCTCAGTCTTATCTTTTTTCTTATGATGGTTATGTCATGTATGTTGGTATTATTGGCTTCAAGTTGTATACTTCTTTTTATTTTAACACCTTATTATCTTTATCGTTTATTAAAATTCATTCTAGCTAGCTGAAAAGTTTTAATTATTGTTTTGTGTGCGTGTTGATAGATTTGGTCATCTGTTTCCTTCTCTTATTTGCAAGTCAATTATGCTTTTGGACACATTGCTGCTAATTAAATGAATATGGTCAACAAATGGAAATGTATCCTATGTAGAATCCTAGTAAATAAAATAAAAGTTCCTTCAAGGACCTTCTGGCCCATAGATAGAACTTTTACTAGAGCCGGAGCATATCCCAGTTTCTGTAGCGTGAAGCGGAACAGGTGATAATGATAACGTCCTGCACAGGACACTAGTATGACAAAACGTTTTTACCCTCATGCTAGTGCTTGTACTCAATTTCACCTGAGTTGAGTGGGGAAGATGCCCTGTTAAGTGTCTTTCCCAGGGAACAGAACATCAGACCTAGCTTTGCTAGGATTCCAACCCAGGATCTCATGATCCAAAGTCGGACAGCCTAGCCATTCGACCACAGGTGCCACCAGGAAGCATTTACGTGTATATATGTAATAAGCATTTTCATTAAAGCATGTTATTAATTCATAACTGTTTTTCATCTGTTCACAGAAACGCCCGGGGAGAAGACAACAGTATATTTAGTGTTTGAGTTCTGTGAACACGATTTGGCCGGCTTGCTTAGCAACCCTCAAGTCAAGTTCAGCTTGGCTGAGATTAAAAATGTCATGCAACAACTGCTGAATGGCTTGTACTTTATTCATAGGTAAGTACTCAGAACCTGTTTATCATTTAATCTTAACCTTTCGTGGTTGAATGTCGGTCAGCTGAGCGCAAGGTGAAAGTTTGAGTTCAGCTAAGAGGCTTGTCCCGCTGTGTTTACATTTATTGGGCAATAGCATCGTTTTCAAGATTATCAGACTACATTGCTCACAGAACTATTATTTATGAAGACAAGGGGTTCAGATGCGTAAAAGGCATGCGTAAATGATTGGTTAAAATGTTGACTCACACAACAAACACGCACCATTGCATCTCCGTTATGATCTTCCTCGATCTCTCGGTCGGCTTTTCCTCTGATGTTTGGAATCGAACATGTGTCACTGTCACCAATTCTATGACCCGCCTTGTCAACTGTCGTCATGATAAGCAGCAACCACAAGACAGATTTAAAAGTAGCAAACGAAGAGAATATAGAACAGAGATCAAAAGTAAGATTTGATTCATGGCTGTAGTGGTTTTTACTGAGTATCCATTTTGCTCCTTTGATTTTGTTGAGAGAGGATCTCGTTGTCTTGCTTGAAAATTTCTAACAGGCATATATATCTGGATCTCCATTCACATTTATAAAGGTTCCTAGCTCTTGGTCTATATTCTAGAGGAGTTTCATAGTCGGTTTACAGCCATTATTTTAACATCTAAAACCTAATCTTGGTCCAATTGGAGGGGGGGTGTGTGTGGTTGAGGGTTTAAGGCTAGGGATCGGACCGCCTGAGGTCCAAAAGTCCTCAGGTCGGTCCAAGATCTGAGAGTCGCTGTAATTTTGAGTCAGACCCAGGTCTATTATGAAGTGACCCTCTTTGGAACAGGATTTATTATTGTCAACAGAACAATGCAAAACTGATTTAATTAATATTAATCATCACCAAAAAATATTTCATCATTTTATAGGTCATTTTAACTTTGTACTTCACTTTCTCCTTTCAGTAACAGAATTTTGCATCGTGACATGAAGCCAGCGAATATCCTGATCACCAAGACTGGCCAACTGAAACTTGCGGACTTTGGCCTGGCAAGGGCATTCAGGTAAACACACAAATAAAAACAACCGTCAATCATCAATTGGTGTTAATCTATTGCAAACCAGTCGAACCTGTTGAACCCACGTCGTGTGGAAACAGACAGTTTTTTCCCGATTGAATGGGAAGTTGGATCAACCGAAAATGCCTTAGTTTGATCTAATTACAGGTGTGTAAGTTACATATGTAAATGATTGGCAAACCCTGCCCTCTGCAAATGACTTGATAAGTCAAATTCTGTTTGCTTGTGTGAAGACATCGTGCAGAGGGATGAATCTACAATTTGTACCCCTATTTATCCTAATTGATCGGACGGAGACAACGAAATGCGTGACCAGCTTTAAACTGTCTGTTCTAGACGGCTGTCAGTGCCGCTTCATTTGCTTTGATTTCTGCCTCGACAGTTTGAAGTGCATTCTTCTTTTTTTTGTGTTGGCACGCCTTGGTCCACCCGCCACAATAAAAAATGTGAGCGATATGTCCTGTTTCTTTCTTTTCTCTTTTTTACATCGTCGTCTTACTTTTCCTGTTAATTCACCTTGAGATCACTGCAGACAAAAATTCTAATGTTCAGTTGTTGGTTCAGCTGTTTGTTCTTAATTCGCTCTAGGATGGTAAAACAAGGTGTACTTCTGTTTGCTGAATATCACATTTTATTTTCGGCTCTGTCAATGAGTGAATTTATTATGTGATGTGGATTTCTAAAATGGGAGACTGTCTTGCTTGCTTTTTTGTTGTCTCTTTTGTTTTGATGTCGATCTAGCTTCTATGTGGTCATTTTCATCATCCTTTTCTTTTTTTCTTCTTTCTTCTATCTACAGCGACAAGATCAAGTGCTTCACCACCTGCGTGGTGACATTGTGGTACAGACCACCAGAGCTGTTGCTAGGAGAGAGAAACTACACCCCTGCCATTGACCTGTGGGGAGCTGGCTGTATCATGGCTGAGATGTGGACCAGAAGCCCTATCATGCGAGGCAATACTGAGCAGCGCCAGGTAGGAAATAGCTGGAAAGGCTCACACTCGTGACATAAAGGGGGTCTTGGTGGTCTAGAGACAAGGAGTCAGCCTCTCAACCAAAAGGTCATGGATTCTAGCACCAACGGTTCTGGAGTAAAACCCACCCCTTGGTCCAGATAGGTGTATCTCATCAGAGACGGGTGAAAGGAAGGAGGTCCTGTGTGCAGATGACAACACACAGTAGGCTACACATTAAAGATCTCTTGGCTGTGTTTACATGGCAGTCTGGGCAAAATTAAAAATCCTACCAAAGGTCCCAAGAACACCATAGTTGTGGATGTGGATAAAATCAAATCCTACCTCTCATGAGATAACTTCACACATAGTTAGCTAAGCTGACCTGTTTATATGAATTTAGACCTAGGCTGATAGTTATGTAGTATCTCCTAGAACCAAAATTATCTAGTAGATGGTTCTATTTAAAAAAAAAGGCAAGGTGCTATTATTAATTGTATTTTTCTTCCGTCATTCTGCTTCTTCTGAAATCAAATTATGTGATAGACTGGGGAAATTGCAATAAAATAAGATGCTGTCTATTCATTTTAGAAAGGTTTATATTTATCTACTATACTCTGCTTAGTAGTTTATTGAAGCACTTGTTTCTATCTTTTCAAAATCTGTGATTTCAGCTTACTCTGATCAGTGAGCTGTGTGGCTCCTTTGTTCCGGAAGTGTGGCCAGGAGTGGAGAAGCTGGAGCTCTTCTCCAAGATTGAGCTGCCCAAGGGTCAGACGAGAAAGGTCAAGGAGAGACTCCATAGCTATGTGAAGGACCGATGGGCCCTGGACCTTTTGGACAAACTTCTCAATCTGGATCCCTCCAAGCGTGTCAATACGGACGCCGCCCTCAACCACGATTTCTTCTGGATGGACCCCTTGCCCGAGGAGTTGAGCAACATGTTGTCTCAACACAATAGATCCATGTTTGATTTTTTGGCTCCCCAACGAAGACGCGCACCAATCCACCAGCCTCCGCAACCAGGTGCCGTCAGACCTGCGTTGGACGATCCAGACCAGCATGTCGAACGTATATTCTAGATGGATATTTGTGTGTATCATATATGCTGATGTACACATCATTGTAAGCATTAATGATCTAATATATTACCAGCTCTAAGCTGTTATTTTGAATCTGTGAAACATCTGGAACAGAGGTCATTTCCTTCGCTGTAAGGGAAAGTAGGCCATTATTTAAGTAGAGTTTCTCATTTCTCTCATGTTGCGACATGGAATGTGAGATGGTTATAACTTTTAAAATATGATCTGGGTCAAGTTAGTTGCGGGTCAGTTTTCAAAATTTGGATAAAGTTTTTGTTTTTGGGTTTGTAATTTGGACAAAGAAAGAATTTCATTCTGTTTGTATCGAGTGTTTGTTAATAATTGACAATTCTTAAGATGTATGTCAAATTTTTATGAGGGTTGGCTCTATCTATTTCTGAAACAATAGAAGATTATAACTGATGTGATGGAAATTAAAATAATGTTAAATTGTCTTTCAGGCATGCTTGACCAAGAATGGATGGTTGTTTTTGACTGGAAGACACATTGTTGTTTTCTCTGTATGTTCTTTTAGATCGAATTGTACATAGGGTGTTGCAATACTTTGCTTGTTTCAGTGCTGTGACCTTTTTGTGTACAGCCAGATGACCACTCATAAAATCATGTTTACAGTGCTGACCTAAGTTTGCAGTGTTGGCTGTGATAAACAATTTTTAGTTGTGTCCTAATGTTAAAATCTCTACGCATTTAATTGATTTGGGTGTCACTTTATCTGTCCGCTGATCCTATCGGAGATGGATAAGGCAGCTGTTGACAGTTTTGTGCATGCTTGATGATTTTTCTAAATGTAGTTCCATGTATGTCCTTCGGTGTTTGATTCCGTTTGGTGTTGAGTACAAAACTTGTCCCATACAATATACCTTTGAAGATCCCTGTCCAGTCCCTGAGGGACATTTTCATTGGTGTTAGTCATGTTGCATCTTTCCATGGCTTGTGCATATTGAGTGTTTGAACTAGGCAGTGTGATGTATGAATGTATAACTGTGTGATTCTCAATTCTAGTGATCATGATTGATTATGTGATTTACCTTCAGTCCAATGCTGGAAAATCTTACCTACATGTCATAATGTTTGTGATGGCTATTAGTTACAATTAATTTCTGTGACCTGTTCAATTAACATGTGAAGTTGATATATGTAGACGTATTATAGTTTCTTTGAAACGGTGTGTGCTGTCATAAAAACCCCCAGTAATACAATGGATTAGAAATGATTTTGATTTTCATCGGGGGATGTGTGCATGTTTGTGTAAGATGTTGAAAAACTATGATATAAGCAAAACCCCAAACTGTGGCCATGTGACAATGACACATGATGTGATCTTGGAATGTGATGTTTATTTCCTTTTCCCTGTCCTGCTATGTCTTCACGATATTTTTTACCTGAGTGAGATTGAACTGTGTATTCATATGATGAAGTGAATTGGTGCTATTTTCCCCAATCTTTTGCACCATGTTATCAAAGCGTTCTTAATTTAAAATTTATATCTAACTGGTGTGGACATGAATTATTTTATAAGCGAGCACAATTTCAAAATATGTTGTATTAGACTATACCATTTTCATGACATGTATGTTACATTCCCCACTGTTTTAACTCACTGATTGCCACAGCCGACTCCAGTTAGTCTCATATTTTGCAAGGCAGTCCGGACAAAATTAAAAATCTTACCACACGCACACACTCAGGAGTCTTTTCTCTGTTGTCTTAATTTAACACACACGCTGGCATCTTTTCTCTGTTGTCTTAATTTAACACACAAGCTTAGGTGTCTTTTTCCTGTTTTAACTTCACATACACTTGGCTGTGTGAATATGTGATATGCTTCGTGGCAGTGATTTGTATTTCATACCAAATTGTCTGTTATCTTAAAGCACATACATATGTTTGCACACACACACACAGATCTCATAAAATATGATATGTTTTTGTTATCAGGGTGTCCAATAAGGTTGCAAATGTGTTGGGTGGGAAAACTGCTGATATCTTATTAATACAAAATAGTTTCTGTTCCCGGATTACATTTGTAGTGGTTTTGCATTAAACCCATGTCAGTCTTTGCAGCTATGACATTGGATAAATCACATTATGTGAGTTTTGTTCCCTTGCCTAAAGGTGCAACTTTTCTTAAATTGGAGAAAAGACACCGGGGGATGGGGGGGAGGGGAGAGGGAGGTGTTGACGCTTTGACTGCAGCCTTTAAAACTTAATTTTAAAAATGTGATGGTTTTGATTTGACCCCTCAATTTATAGACCTGCGGGTAAAAGGGAACTGCTGCATTCAGCTCTCAAGTTTTTACTGTCACCATGACTCGTATGTCGTAATGTTCACGCGTGATAATATTATGTTTGTACCAGTCCCATACATGTGATAAAATAGCAACAGTGCTTTTTAATTTTATTGTACAATGTATTGGATGAATAGGTATGAGAGCTGGTGCATTACTCCATACTTCCTATTGTCTAAATTCTCACTAGCAGGTGTCTTGCACATGTGCCCCTATTTGAAATTTCTTGTCTTTACTTTGAATCCGTCTCTAGATCTGAGCCATGTTTGTCTCTGATGTCAGAAGTATGTATTTGTATAATGCCAGGAAATCAATACTGTACTTAATTGCATGTCTACTGTACTTTTTAATTGCATGTCCATCGCTTTGTATAATAATCTCTAATGTGTTGAAATGTAAATAAAATTGCTTAAAATGAACTGCTGCCTTTGGCTTCATTTCTCTGTGTTCATGGGTGGTTGATGAGTGTTGTTGCTGGTAGGTCCGTGTTGATTTAATTTTTCACTTTCACCTATCTGTCATCTTGCTGTTGCCTCTTAATTCACTTTGGGGTCATCACATATAGTATGGTGGATGGGGTAAATCTCAATGACGCAAAGTATTCGTGGTTGGTCAGTGGGTGTTGTGTTATTTTTGCTAGGTCCTACCTCTTTCTTTTTTAATCTTTTTTACATTGTCATTTCACTTTCATCTTGCTGTTTCTTCTTAATTCTCCCTGAGATCACCGCATATGGTGGACAGGGTAAATTTCAATTAGGTAAACAATAAAAGATAGAGATGAATTGATAAATGATAGTCGCACAAATGCAAGCTCGTTGTACATCTTTGAATCCCCCAGCATGCCATTTCATTCAAAGTTTTTCTCAGTTCCCTGAGGAGCATACGGTACAGCAATCTGTTAGGCTCTTCGTACTGACACTTTGACACTATTATACTGACAAGGTTTTTCTCTACTTGTAACTGTGCACTCATTCACACTCGAGTCAAGTGAGGAAAACAAAGTGAAATACTTTTCTCAAATAGTACACAGATGTGAAACAAACACCTGGGTCTGCCATGGATTTTGAACCAGTGTCGTCTTGGTTACAACAAACTCACAACACCATGGTTTCGTTACAACTACAGCGCTTGCAAACAAACAAGCAAGCAGGAGTAAAAGAAAGCTGAATATCAACTCATACATGAGATAAGCAGGCAAACATGAAATCAGGATTCCTTAGTTATAGATTAACAACTGTCACAGTAACACGAAGGCAGGCTTCACAAAGACAATGCCTCATGGCCTAAAGAACCAGAAGCGATCGCAGTCCCAATAGTGTGAACCCTATGCCGTGACACGGAGCCGTAAACATAGACCGTGCGCAAGTTGCGCCACTGAAGGTGACTACAGAAGCGTGCGTAGTGGTAAACATAAACCATGCTTAAGTCCCGCACATTGGCAATACGGTCTTAAAAAGTCGGCGCCCGTGAAAAACTGTACTAACACTAGTTATGCACGAATTTTGTCAGTGTGAGAGAAAAAAAAAGAAAGATTTTGTGCTCTAAATCCAAAAAATAGAAGAATTTCAAAATGACTGCTGGTTTTTCTTTGTTTTTCTTCCTCTCATGGATCCTTTCCTTTGGTGTAGGAGTAACAGCTAGGTCTAGATTAGACTAGATCTAGTTTTTTTGTTAAGTTTTTTTCTTTCTTTCAAAATACGCAAATTAATAATAATAATAATAGTTCTTTATTGTCCATAAATGGCAATTTGTTGTTTGGTTACACAGTTGAGACATAAATTACACAGTTGAGACATAAATTTCACAGTTGAGACATGAATTACACAGTTGAGATATAAAAAGCTACAAAACACACGCACGTCTTACACACACATACAAACAACAAGTGCCGGTTAGGGAGGCCTACTATAAAAGCTATTATTCGACTTGAAAGTAGATCTAGTCATAGATATCATAAGACCCAAATACATGTAGATTCAAAATTTGAAGTAAATTGAAAATTTAAGGTCTTTCTTTTTTTGAAAAAAAAAGACGACAGAGACAGAGAAGGAAAGGCGGAGAAAATGAAAAAGACGGAGAAATGGGGCAATGGAGTAGCAGAAAAAAGAGGGGGAAAAAAGGCGACAATACAGAACCAGAAACGATCGCAATATCAGTAGTGTGAGTGTGAACCCTAAGATGTGGCACAGCCTCAATAGTGTGAGTGTGAACCCTATGATGTGGCACAGTTTCAATGGTGTGATTGTGAACCCTATGCTCTGGCATAGTCTCAATAGTGCGCGTGCGAACCCTATGATGTAGTACAATCTCAATAGTGTGAGTGTGAACCATATGATGTGGCACAGTCTCAATAGTATAACTGTGATCCTTTGGATGTTGCACAGTCTCAATAATGTGACTGTGAATCATATGCTCTGGCATAGTCTCAATAGTGTGACCATGAATCATATGCTCTGGCATAGTCTCAATAGTATGACTGTGAGTGAACCCTATGATGTTGCACAGTCCCAATAATGTGACCGTGAATCCTATGTTGTGGCATAGTCTCAATAGTGTGACTGTGAACCGTGTGATGTGACACGGTCTCAATAGTGTGAGTGTGATCCCTATGATGTCACACAGTCTCAATAGTGGAATTGTGAATCTTAGGATGTGGCAGTTTCAATAGTGTGACTGTGAACCCTATGATGTGGCACAGTCTCAATAGTATGACTGTGAACCCATTGATGTGACACACTCTCAATATTGTGAGTGTGAACCCTATGGTGGGGCACAGTTTCAATAGTGTGACTGTGTATCCTATTATGCGGCACAGTCTCAACAGACCTTATGCTGTTGCATCGGCAGCCTTACAGGTAGGTTGACAGACTTAGAAAGAAATAGTCCTGCGTTTGAGTTTGATTTCTGACACGGCTATGGCTGGGTTTTTTTTTTGTTCCTTGAGAAGGACACTTCAGTATAACTAATCATTATTAGAAACTTTAACATTTCCCCTATTGGATGCAGGTGCTAATGGAAGCCACCATCAGCTAGGGGCTAAACGTTGGCACTAAGACAGGCTAGCATCTTGTCCAGAACTTGTCCATATGTGTGTAGCTTCATGGGACTTGGGACACTACCTGGGTCTATGGGCCTTAGCGGCAAACCTGACTATTGTGTGTGTGGGTGTGTGGGTGTGTATGTGTGCTTGTAGACATATGAAGTCACAATGATGATCAGGCAAACTTGACTACTGTGTGTGTGTGTTTGTAGACTTTCGAGGTCACAATGATGACCGCTGTTTGTGTGTTGAAAACCTGTGAAGTAACAATGATGATCAGGCACACCTGACTACTGTGTGTGTGTTTGTGATGTCACAATGATGACCACTGTATACGTGTTTTTTTTAGACCTGTTAGGTCACAATGAGGACCAGACAAATCTGACTGCTGTGTGTGTGTGTGTTTGTAGACCTGTGAGGTCACAATTATGACCAGGTAAACATGACCACTCTGTGTGTGTTTGGAGACTTTTGAGTTACTGTGATGACCAGGCAAACATGACCACTTTATCTGGTCGGTAGTGGCAGAGGAATGCAGAGCATAGATTGCTTAATTAAGAGAGAGACAGAGAGAGAGAGAGAGAGAGAGAGAGAGAGAGAGAGAGAGAGAGAGAGAGAGAGAGAGAGAGAGAGAGAGAGAGAGAGAGAGAGACAGACAGACAGACAGACAGACAGACAGACAGACAGACAGACAGACATACAGACAGACAGACATACAGACAGACAGAGACAGACAGACAGACAGACGGACAGATAGACAGACAGAAAGAAAAAGGTAAAGACAGAAGACAGACTCTAAAGAGGATTATGTTTCGTTTAGATCTTTCTAAATATAGCTATACTTAATTCGTATTGGCATACATGTATCAGTTCTTTCGTTAGTCCATTATTTCGACTTTCTTCTTCATATTCACTGTATTTTGTCAAATATGTCTTTTCCCTGTTTCTATTTCATATACTTAATTTGTCCAACGACTTGCCTTGTCCTCTGTTAGTTTGTTGAGCTTTGATGGAAAACCAATGAAAGTTTTGAAGAAAAGGACGGCGATGGAGACGTTCTAGCTTCCCACCCAAGTGTATTCGATGGAGCCATTTTGCCTTGTACATCCGGGCTTCAGGGAGTTTCATATTCCGAGCCATTTCAACTTGTGCTGTCAAGGGATAGACTGATATTATCACATGCTCTTCAAAACTTTACAAAATGCCTTTTTACCCGTTTTGTCCTGATGAGTCTAAATACGAGAAACTCGCCAAAATTGGACACGGCACCTTTGGGTAAGCGGTTTAACTTTCTCGTTCAAAACCGAAACTAGATCTAGGTTTCGATAAAAGTCGGATAGGATTTCAGATTTAAGTCTAACCTAGACTAGATTCTAGATCTAGATCTAATCTAGATTCTAGACTGGTCTGCTCTAGATGTAGATCTATAATTATACCTAGACTATAACTATAGCTAGATGTAGATCTAGATTAGATATGGAATCTAGATCTAGATCTAATTCTGCATTTCTAGATAGCTTTAGATCTAATTCTGTATTTCTAGATAGATCTAGAGGGTGTAGCGCTGGAGCTACATGGAGATTCTAGATCAAGATTTTCTAAACCATAGAACTTAATAGGAGTCGCTGAGAATCTAGACTGTCTAGAGCTAATACATATCTAGACTAGATTCTAATTAAAGTTCTTAATTGGTAAACAAGCAGTTAAACGGCTTAAGATGATCATTGATGTGGGTTTATGATTTAACCTGGCTGAAAATGGCCAGCCGCTAAACCAAAAGCTAAACCCGTAGGTAGAACACAATCATGTTCTTTCAACAATCAGATTGACTCGTCAATCCTATTTTTGTTACTTATTTTAATTGCTATTACCATTATTTTTGGAAAGCTCCCTGGTTGGTTTAATAAAGCCTCTTTCCTGCTTAAGATCATGATCCTAGTATAAAAGTGTTAGTCAGTAGCGAAGCTAGTTATTAATCACATCTTGCTAATGTCCTACCTCTGTGTAACACGCCCGTTTCAATCTTTTGACAGTGAGGTGTTCAAAGCACGGGACAAGAAAACAAAAAGAGTTGTGGCGATGAAAAAAGTGTTGATGGAACACGAGACAGAAGGGGTCAGTACTTATCTGCTGTTAAAGATTCTGTTTTATGTTCATGCATTCTACGTGTTAATAGTTTTAGAATATTAAAATCAAAATAAAGATAGGAGTTGTTTAATCCTGATGAACAATCATACCTCCTGTCTAGACGCCAAAAAAAAGGAAGCCGTTTACCTGTACACAACGCTGCCATCCTGAAGCTTAAACGTTGCTTTGTTTAAAATTGCACACCTGTTCTGTTTTTGTTTTTTTAGAGATTGTACAGCTGTTTTCGAGATTGTACATTTTTTGAGGTTCCAGTATTTGTCCTGTCCACATTACGTTTCGTTAGTACAGTGGAACCTCTCTAATCGGGGAATCGGAACACAATTTTCTTCTCTATATCACATTGCCACTTTTTCAGTTCATGGGGTTGTTAGCTCTGCTTACATAGCCATTTTTTCTGTTCATGGGGTTGGCAGCTCTGCTTACATTGCCACTTTTCTGTTTATGGGGAGGGAGTTCTGCTTACATTGCCACTTTGTCTGTTCATGGGGTTTGCAGCTCTGCTTACATTGCCACATTCATCTTAAATTATGTCAGGCAGACCTACACGTTTAGACTGTTTAACCGACGATATATTTTTCATGTTCTGTTGTATATATATAAAAAATTCTTTGTTGATGCATTACCGGTAATCCTTTGTGTTGTCCTTTTACTCTTTTTCCTGTCTTTCAACTTTTCAACTTGCCTTTTCCTCTTTGATATAATATTTTACTTTAAGACTATGGTGAACAGAGTCGTCATCATTGCCTTTTCACCCTGCACCAGGGTATAGCTCACGGACTACAGACTTCCGCTTGTTCCTATCCTGGGCATTTCTTGTTAAGTCTTAAAAGACATCCTCTAGGTTATTCAGGAGTGACAAGAGTGATTTGCAATTAAACGGACCAACAAACTTAGAATGTTAGATTTTTTTAAATTGCTTGTTTTGCTCTTGTACTTGTGTTGTGAAGTATATTCCTTTCCTGTTCTTGTTTGTTCAGTTTAAAATTTAAAGGAAATCAATGAAAAGAAAAGCCGTTTTTGTTTTGTTTTCAGTTTCCAATAACAACCTTGCGGGAAATCAAGATTCTTCAAGTGCTAAAAAATGATAACCTTGTCAATTTACTGGAAATCTGTAGAGCCATAGGTAGCCATTCCCTGTTCTCTTCTATTTAGAAATGTTTAAAAATTGATGTGTCTCTCTACAGAAACTTTTGAAAAGGGCCTACTGGGACAGTTTTTATTCAGAGCATGAGGTATCAGGCTCAAATTCCAATTATGGAAGACTTGTGTGTAGTGTCCTTCTGAGAGACATTGATCATGGTTTTGGTCACTAATTAAGGAGTGATCTTGATGTATCTTTTGTCTTTTGGCCATTTGTCACGGCTATCTGGTTTGACTGTAAATGAGTCTTACGTACCACCTCAGTCTTATCTTTTTTCTTATGATGGTTATGTCATGTATGTTGGTATTATTGGCTTCAAGTTGTATACTTCTTTTTATTTTAACACCTTATTATCTTTATCGTTTATTAAAATTCATTCTAGCTAGCTGAAAAGTTTTAATTATTGTTTTGTGTGCGTGTTGATAGATTTGGTC
The DNA here is from genome assembly GCA_037039925.1 of Doris montereyensis. NCBI lineage: Eukaryota > Metazoa > Mollusca > Gastropoda > Nudibranchia > Dorididae > Doris > Doris montereyensis. Next base: position 46,673 of record JAXRKP010000615.1, on the reverse strand, counting down.
ATCTGTTTCCTTCTCTTATTTGCAAGTCAATTATGCTTTTGGACACATTGCTGCTAATTAAATGAATATGGTCAACAAATGGAAATGTATCCTATGTAGAATCCTAGTAAATAAAATAAAAGTTCCTTCAAGGACCTTCTGGCCCATAGATAGAACTTTTACTAGAGCCGGAGCATATCCCAGTTTCTGTAGCGTGAAGCGGAACAGGTGATAATGATAACGTCCTGCACAGGACACTAGTATGACAAAACGTTTTTACCCTCATGCTAGTGCTTGTACTCAATTTCACCTGAGTTGAGTGGGGAAGATGCCCTGTTAAGTGTCTTTCCCAGGGAACAGAACATCAGACCTAGCTTTGCTAGGATTCCAACCCAGGATCTCATGATCCAAAGTCGGACAGCCTAGCCATTCGACCACAGGTGCCACCAGGAAGCATTTACGTGTATATATGTAATAAGCATTTTCATTAAAGCATGTTATTAATTCATAACTGTTTTTCATCTGTTCACAGAAACGCCCGGGGAGAAGACAACAGTATATTTAGTGTTTGAGTTCTGTGAACACGATTTGGCCGGCTTGCTTAGCAACCCTCAAGTCAAGTTCAGCTTGGCTGAGATTAAAAATGTCATGCAACAACTGCTGAATGGCTTGTACTTTATTCATAGGTAAGTACTCAGAACCTGTTTATCATTTAATCTTAACCTTTCGTGGTTGAATGTCGGTCAGCTGAGCGCAAGGTGAAAGTTTGAGTTCAGCTAAGAGGCTTGTCCCGCTGTGTTTACATTTATTGGGCAATAGCATCGTTTTCAAGATTATCAGACTACATTGCTCACAGAACTATTATTTATGAAGACAAGGGGTTCAGATGCGTAAAAGGCATGCGTAAATGATTGGTTAAAATGTTGACTCACACAACAAACACGCACCATTGCATCTCCGTTATGATCTTCCTCGATCTCTCGGTCGGCTTTTCCTCTGATGTTTGGAATCGAACATGTGTCACTGTCACCAATTCTATGACCCGCCTTGTCAACTGTCGTCATGATAAGCAGCAACCACAAGACAGATTTAAAAGTAGCAAACGAAGAGAATATAGAACAGAGATCAAAAGTAAGATTTGATTCATGGCTGTAGTGGTTTTTACTGAGTATCCATTTTGCTCCTTTGATTTTGTTGAGAGAGGATCTCGTTGTCTTGCTTGAAAATTTCTAACAGGCATATATATCTGGATCTCCATTCACATTTATAAAGGTTCCTAGCTCTTGGTCTATATTCTAGAGGAGTTTCATAGTCGGTTTACAGCCATTATTTTAACATCTAAAACCTAATCTTGGTCCAATTGGAGGGGGGGGGGAGTGTGTGGTTGAGGGTTTAAGGCTAGGGATCGGACCGCCTGAGGTCCAAAAGTCCTCAGGTCGGTCCAAGATCTGAGAGTCGCTGTAATTTTGAGTCAGACCCAGGTCTATTATGAAGTGACCCTCTTTGGAACAGGATTTATTATTGTCAACAGAACAATGCAAAACTGATTTAATTAATATTAATCATCACCAAAAAATATTTCATCATTTTATAGGTCATTTTAACTTTGTACTTCACTTTCTCCTTTCAGTAACAGAATTTTGCATCGTGACATGAAGCCAGCGAATATCCTGATCACCAAGACTGGCCAACTGAAACTTGCGGACTTTGGCCTGGCAAGGGCATTCAGGTAAACACACAAATAAAAACAACCGTCAATCATCAATTGGTGTTAATCTATTGCAAACCAGTCGAACCTGTTGAACCCACGTCGTGTGGAAACAGACAGTTTTTTCCCGATTGAATGGGAAGTTGGATCAACCGAAAATGCCTTAGTTTGATCTAATTACAGGTGTGTAAGTTACATATGTAAATGATTGGCAAACCCTGCCCTCTGCAAATGACTTGATAAGTCAAATTCTGTTTGCTTGTGTGAAGACATCGTGCAGAGGGATGAATCTACAATTTGTACCCCCTATTTATCCTAATTGATCGGACGGAGACAACGAAATGCGTGACCAGCTTTAAACTGTCTGTTCTAGACGGCTGTCAGTGCCGCTTCATTTGCTTTGATTTCTGCCTCGACAGTTTGAAGTGCATTCTTCTTTTTTTTTGTGTTGGCACGCCTTGGTCCACCCGCCACAATAAAAAATGTGAGCGATATGTCCTGTTTCTTTCTTTTCTCTTTTTTACATCGTCGTCTTACTTTTCCTGTTAATTCACCTTGAGATCACTGCAGACAAAAATTCTAATGTTCAGTTGTTGGTTCAGCTGTTTGTTCTTAATTCGCTCTAGGATGGTAAAACAAGGTGTACTTCTGTTTGCTGAATATCACATTTTATTTTCGGCTCTGTCAATGAGTGAATTTATTATGTGATGTGGATTTCTAAAATGGGAGACTGTCTTGCTTGCTTTTTTGTTGTCTCTTTTGTTTTGATGTCGATCTAGCTTCTATGTGGTCATTTTCATCATCCTTTTCTTTTTTTCTTCTTTCTTCTATCTACAGCGACAAGATCAAGTGCTTCACCACCTGCGTGGTGACATTGTGGTACAGACCACCAGAGCTGTTGCTAGGAGAGAGAAACTACACCCCTGCCATTGACCTGTGGGGAGCTGGCTGTATCATGGCTGAGATGTGGACCAGAAGCCCTATCATGCGAGGCAATACTGAGCAGCGCCAGGTAGGAAATAGCTGGAAAGGCTCACACTCGTGACATAAAGGGGGTCTTGGTGGTCTAGAGACAAGGAGTCAGCCTCTCAACCAAAAGGTCATGGATTCTAGCACCAACGGTTCTGGAGTAAAACCCACCCCTTGGTCCAGATAGGTGTATCTCATCAGAGACGGGTGAAAGGAAGGAGGTCCTGTGTGCAGATGACAACACACAGTAGGCTACACATTAAAGATCTCTTGGCTGTGTTTACATGGCAGTCTGGGCAAAATTAAAAATCCTACCAAAGGTCCCAAGAACACCATAGTTGTGGATGTGGATAAAATCAAATCCTACCTCTCATGAGATAACTTCACACATAGTTAGCTAAGCTGACCTGTTTATATGAATTTAGACCTAGGCTGATAGTTATGTAGTATCTCCTAGAACCAAAATTATCTAGTAGATGGTTCTATTTAAAAAAAAAGGCAAGGTGCTATTATTAATTGTATTTTTCTTCCGTCATTCTGCTTCTTCTGAAATCAAATTATGTGATAGACTGGGGAAATTGCAATAAAATAAGATGCTGTCTATTCATTTTAGAAAGGTTTATATTTATCTACTATACTCTGCTTAGTAGTTTATTGAAGCACTTGTTTCTATCTTTTCAAAATCTGTGATTTCAGCTTACTCTGATCAGTGAGCTGTGTGGCTCCTTTGTTCCGGAAGTGTGGCCAGGAGTGGAGAAGCTGGAGCTCTTCTCCAAGATTGAGCTGCCCAAGGGTCAGACGAGAAAGGTCAAGGAGAGACTCCATAGCTATGTGAAGGACCGATGGGCCCTGGACCTTTTGGACAAACTTCTCAATCTGGATCCCTCCAAGCGTGTCAATACGGACGCCGCCCTCAACCACGATTTCTTCTGGATGGACCCCTTGCCCGAGGAGTTGAGCAACATGTTGTCTCAACACAATAGATCCATGTTTGATTTTTTGGCTCCCCAACGAAGACGCGCACCAATCCACCAGCCTCCGCAACCAGGTGCCGTCAGACCTGCGTTGGACGATCCAGACCAGCATGTCGAACGTATATTCTAGATGGATATTTGTGTGTATCATATATGCTGATGTACACATCATTGTAAGCATTAATGATCTAATATATTACCAGCTCTAAGCTGTTATTTTGAATCTGTGAAACATCTGGAACAGAGGTCATTTCCTTCGCTGTAAGGGAAAGTAGGCCATTATTTAAGTAGAGTTTCTCATTTCTCTCATGTTGCGACATGGAATGTGAGATGGTTATAACTTTTAAAATATGATCTGGGTCAAGTTAGTTGCGGGTCAGTTTTCAAAATTTGGATAAAGTTTTTGTTTTTGGGTTTGTAATTTGGACAAAGAAAGAATTTCATTCTGTTTGTATCGAGTGTTTGTTAATAATTGACAATTCTTAAGATGTATGTCAAATTTTTATGAGGGTTGGCTCTATCTATTTCTGAAACAATAGAAGATTATAACTGATGTGATGGAAATTAAAATAATGTTAAATTGTCTTTCAGGCATGCTTGACCAAGAATGGATGGTTGTTTTTGACTGGAAGACACATTGTTGTTTTCTCTGTATGTTCTTTTAGATCGAATTGTACATAGGGTGTTGCAATACTTTGCTTGTTTCAGTGCTGTGACCTTTTTGTGTACAGCCAGATGACCACTCATAAAATCATGTTTACAGTGCTGACCTAAGTTTGCAGTGTTGGCTGTGATAAACAATTTTTAGTTGTGTCCTAATGTTAAAATCTCTACGCATTTAATTGATTTGGGTGTCACTTTATCTGTCCGCTGATCCTATCGGAGATGGATAAG
>JAXRKP010000615.1:0-42049 GCA_037039925.1 Doris montereyensis | reverse complement strand
CCTGATCACCAAGACTGGCCAACTGAAACTTGCCGGACTTTGGCCTGGCAAGGGCATTCAGGTAAACACACAAATAAAAACAACCGTCAATCAGCAATTGGTGTTAATCTATTGCTAACCAGTCGAACTGAATCCAGATCGCGTGGAAACAGACAGTTTTTTAACAAAAAAGGACATTTGAGAAAATCGTATTTTTCTCTTATTTTCTGTTATTTGAACATATTTTCTCCCATAAACCTAAGAAAAGAGTAGGGTAATATTTTGAACATCATAAAACCATGAGAGGCTCTGAACTACTCCTTATTGACACTGTTTGAAGTGCACCAGCACCTTTTTACTCATTTTGTGATGGTGCCTTTTGATAATAGGTGCGCGGAATATGTTCCGTATTTTCCGGTCGATCTAAAGCAATATTCATAATAGATCCTCAACCAAGTTTGTTTTGAATAGCGTTTATTGTGACGATTAAAATGAGTACCAACTTACCGTATTTAGATAATATTTTGGGTTTTTATCGTATAATAGCTGTGTTGAAAGATAGGCCTGTACCGTTTCTAAAAAAATTGTATAAATTCAAAGAATCGATACTGAGCTTCTTTTATGATATCATTATGACGTGGGATAAAGACAAACAGTGAGGCAAGGGGCATGTCGGAAGTGAAGGTAATGACACAAGATAATATGACAAAGACGAGACAAATACAAGGAATAGCCAGGATTTTTTCTGTCTATTCCTTGTTGTATTTGTCTCGTCTTTGTTCCTATGGGGTTTTCATATTATCTTGTGTCATTACCTTCATTATGACGGAAAGGAACTACTCTATCCATTAGTATGATAGACTAGATTGTCCCATTTTCGGCAAAAAGGCATTCCCAGAAAGTACATGCTAAAATAACTGGTATGTGCTATGGCAAGGTTTCCTTTTAAAAAAGTGACCAAGCTATGACATTCAAGGTGATGCGTAAACCCATGCGAATCTGAACGACAACATCTTTATGTCCTCTTCTGAGATGTACCAGCAACTGCTTTCCATGGTTTGTGTCCGTGGTTCCCTGAATCTTCTGTGTTCAAGTATGAGCTAGCACCTGTAGTTCTTGCCTTATTTCATGACGACGGGAGTATGAGGAAAACAGACAAATCTTTCCTTGCTACTCACATTATCAATATGGCCTCAAATATTGTTGTAGACGACGTCAACGAGAAACCTCATTTTCTAGTGTATGATGGCGCCTACAAGCTGGCCAAAGGTTGGAACAATGGAAACACTATGTCAGTAATTCGTCAACTGTTTGCTCCACAACTGGACACCAGGTATTAGACTTTGTTTGGTCTTTGACAGTTATGAAACTGTAACAACCAAAGCGCCTGAACAAAAGAGAAGAAAGACTGTATACACATCACATCCAGTTGTTCATCTTGATTATGACACAAATCTTCCAAATGACAAAGAGTCGTTCCTTGCCAATCTTCAGAACAAGCAAGCCTTGTTGCGACTGTTTGGGTCTTCAGCAGAAGAATCTGGCATTTTGTTTTGTTCATACCAAAGAAGAAGGAGATGCGGACACAATTATTGTAAGAAACACATTCATTTTGCAACCGAAGGTTTTACCTGTGGTTGTTATGGGTAATGATACAGATATACCAGTAATGCTTCTGTACCATATAAGCAAGGACACGGAAGTACATGAAACGTAATAATGTCCAAATGATTTAAAATTCAAGCAGCCAAAATGGCCGTAGGTGAGGAAATGTGCCACTACATTCTGTTTGCACATGCCATGTCAGAATGTGACACGTCTGTTATCTTCAGCATGGGTAAGCTGAAGGCTTTCAAGCTGTTGCAAAAGTCAGAGCAGTGGCAACAGAGATAACTATTTTTAGGCAAACAGATACAAATAAAAAGGGCATCGCCAAAACAGGAGTCGAATTCCTGTCATTCCTCTACTGCAGTGGACCACAAAACCTGAGCCTTACTCAACTTATTGATCTTCGATATCAGCAGTTTATCTCCCAAAATACATGCTATTTGAACGGATGGCTCCAACAGAGAGAGCCGCACAATTCTGGCCCTTAAAGTGCCACACCAGGTTAGTACATGGCTAAATCTGCACAGAGTCCTTGACTTAGTTGACTATGGCTTTACTGTGGTGACAACATTGTTGATAACTGACAATGCTCCGGCCACAGATGAACTGCTACGTGAAATCCGCTGTTCATGTAAGAGCAGTACAATATCCCTTCCAGCATACATTGTCATTGCAGAGGACAGTGTGAAAATGCTTCACAAACGGATACAGTATAAACTAATTTGCACCACCAAGTACAATTGGAAGCAGTCATAACTTGAATTGTTTGATGGTAAAATAACTGTGAATACCTCATTAGTAGTTTTGATTGTGGACAATTTTGTTTCATGCAAATTTTATTGTTTTTTAGTGGTTGATTATTTATGTTTGCCTTTGAACTTTTTGGTTATTTTGATATGAGCATAACTGTGGTTAGGAATGGGGAGGGGGTCCACATCTGAAATCAGGAAAATAAACCTAATTTTACTATTTTTACTAATCTTCCAAAGTTTACAATTGAATTTTGATGAAATTTGGTATAAACGTGTCATTTTATGCCGGAACCCTTTTATTTTCGTGTTTTTGTATGACTTTTTTTCTTTAAAAGGCATATTTTTTTACTATCTCAATGGTATTTTTACCGCCTTAGGTCATCTAAATGTCAGGAAATTTCATAAACAACATGTTTGTCTTCTCAAGACGTTAAATTTGATACCAAACACGGCAATATTTGAACTATTTTTCAAGATGACCTTGACAATGAGCATGACCTTTTGAAGTTTTAAAACGCTAATAAAATGATAACTATTTGGTCAATTTTAAGAATAAAAGCATTTTTGTGTGTTCATTTGACTATCTCTTTGATCCTGTAGAAACAAAAATAGTTTTTTTTACGAATTTGAAAACTGACTTTCTTTAGATTTATAATTTAAATTATTTATTTTGTTTAAATTACATGTTCCCCATGGTCGATTTTGGTTGAATGTTTTTTGGTAATACTAATACTAAGCACCCTACAGAACAAGTTAACACAAAAATTTGGTTATCTCTCATGTCCGGATTCACGACATTTTCATGTCGATTTTTACTGGCCTAAGAGTGAATGGGGAGTTGTGAATTGCGCGTGCGTAGGGATGCCGCCACGGTTGGTGTCAAAACTAGTTTAAGATAATAGGCCTATACAGGAAGTGGTGACGTAGTATGCTTGGATACCTAGTGACAGAAACTAGGTAGACATATTATATGGATGTCTATGTGTAGCCCATGCCATAGCAAACCACTCTATATCTAAATATTGGTCTAGATCTGAATATAGTGCCAGTTCACTCTATAAAAAAATCATTTTTTCCAGCGTTTCTAAGGGCGGGTAGATTGTAGATCTAGGCCATGGGTCAACACATCGATCTTTTGATCATCGATTGTATCGAAGTGTCGTCTGCTAGGACAGGCCTAGGCTAGAAATAAGAAAGGTGACCGTGAGCCGGCACCAGCGAATGTAGGTCTGGATCTAGTCTAGATCTAAGCCTTGCCTATAGCTTGGTCTGTGACCAGTTGTTGGTCTAACATTTTCAGATTCTTTTGCAAAAAAAAAAAAAAAAAAGAAAGAAAAGCTTATTGAGACGCGTCATACAAACAAAGACTGGTAAATAAAGGATGTGTGATAAAAAGGGTAAACTATTACACTACAGCATTCTTCTAGATAGATCTAGATTCTAGATCTAAATATATCAGATTCTAGATCTAGAGCTAGATTAAGTAAAAAGATTGTCGTATTCTAATCATAGTCCTAGATCTAGAGCTATGATACATACAATATAATGAAATATAATCTAGGCCTATAATAAATGTTCATCTAGATCTAGATTCTGGATCTAGAGCTATGTTAAATTATATAAGAAGATTACGGTATTAAAGCATAGATCTAGAGTCTAGACCTAGATCTATTCTAGATATAGATCTACATCTACATCTATGCTTACATAGAATATAAATGAGATATAATCTAGGCCTATAATAAATGTAGATCCAGAATCTAGACCTAGAGCTAGGTTAAGTAAAAATTACCGTATTCTAAGCATAGATTTAGATATAGTCTAGATCTAGATCTATTTTTGGTATAGATCTAGATCTATTTTAGGCATAGATCTAGATATAGATCTATGCTTGCATACAATATATGAGGTATAATCTAGGCCTATAATAAATCTAGATCTAGATCTAAAATCTAGATTTAGATATATAACTTACATACAATATATGAGGTATAATCTAGGCCTATAATAAATCTAGATATAGATCCAAAGCTAGATCTAGATCTAAAAAATATAGATTTAGATCTAGCCTAATCTCTAGATCTAGATATATCTATAATCTAGATCTAGATATCTAACCTAATCTTTAATGATTTAAATCTAGATCTAGATCTATCTATATTCTACATCTATACTAAGCTAGATCTAGTCTAGATATAGGCTAGATCTAAATTAAGATCTAGCTTTAGGGTTATTGTAACCTATTCCGGACGCCAAGGACCAATCACTCCTGTGCATCATTCAGAAACTAAGGACCTACAGCTAGCTCCTAGATCTAGAGCTAGATTCTAGATCTAGTTCTAGATCTAGAGAGATTCTAGATTTTGAATTAGATCTAGTATCTATAATAATAATAATATATAGCTAGATCTAGATCTAGATCCTGGTCTAAATCTAGAGTTAAATCTAGATTTAGATCTAAGGTCAAGTTTCATACATCAATTTTCTAGAGCTGTAATGTAGGATACATGTAGATCTAGATATAGTAGGCTTGCTTATTGAAACAATACTTCAGATTGTGATAGAAGCATGAAACTTGGTATATATGTAGTCCATGGGCTAGTGTTTAAAAAAAATGAAAGGGCCAAAAAAATAAATCAAAATGGCCGCCAAAAATCCAAGATGGCCGCCGTATTTTACACAATTTAACAAATATCTCAAAGAGCATGACCATTTCGATATCCATTAAAGAAGGAAAGTTATTTATGAGCATATTTGACACCTGCATGCAAAATTTTTCAAAAATTCAATTGATATCCAACCCTGAAAAAGGGCAATAGTTTCGTGTTTTGACAAAACTACGGAAAATACGTCAAAATTATCAAATGATAAAAGCAGTATTCGATAACGTTAAAAAAAAAAAAGTTATTGCACATTATGTTGTCATTTTGCATGCGAGGCATCATTTAATTATATTGATATTTGAACGAGTTCTGTTGCTTTTCATGATTTTGCTCATTGTAGCAGTTTATTCAAAATCACGTGAAATGTTCGTGCGTTTCCACAATTGATTGTGTGGATAAAAGAGATAATTTTAGGTTCTAATCCGAATAAAAGGACATACAATTAAAATAAAACAGCTCATATATGCCTGGGATTAAAAAATTCAAAATGGTCGCCTAAAATCCAAGATGGACGCCACATTTTATAAAAAACGTGTAATTGTCTTTAAAAAGTACTGATATATCTACAAACATCGAAGACAAAAAGTTAAAGAATATCATATTAAACACATGTATATCAAAAATCACCAAGGTTCATTGAAAATCAAAAAAGAGTTATGGCCCTTGCAAAATTTACGCCAAAAATCCAAGGTGGCCGCCATATATTAAACATGTTTTTCAATTATCTCAAAAAGTATTAACATTTCTATATACATTCAAGAAGAAAGATTATTGGTGACTATAATTGACACATGCATGCAAAATGTTACAAAATTCCATGCATTTTTGACAGAGTCCTTGAAATATAGCAATGATTTCATGTTTTTGCAAAACTAGGGAAAATACCTCAAAATTATCAAATGATAAAAAATGGAATTCCATACTATTAAAATAATAAAAGTTATTGCACATTGCATTGATATTTTGCATGCGAAATATTGTTTCATTATAATGATATTTTAACAAGTTATATCACTTTTCATGATTTTGCTCATAAAAGCAATTTATTGCAAAATCATGTAAGATGTTTTTGCGTTTCCACAATTGATTGTGTGGATTAAAGAGATACTGTTATGTCTAAATCCTAGCAAAAAGGACATACAATAAAAAGAAAACATCTCATATATGGTTGGGAATAAAAATTCAAAATCGCCGCTTAAAACTCAAGACGGCCATCTTATTTTACACAACAATGTAATTATCTCGAAAAATATTGCCATTTTTATACACATCAAAGAAATAAAGTTCAAGTATAATATATTTAACAAATGAATATCAAATATCACAAAGATTCGTTGAACAGCAAGAGAATTCCATCATCTCAGAAACCCTTTCTTAAAGAAGTTTCAAATTTAGCAAAATGCATTGATGAACTTGGAAACCCTTTCCCAGAGAATCAGGTGAATTAATCGCTTTGGACACCAAAGTTATATCAAATTCTCACATTCTATACAAATTCAAGCAGACGGGTGAGGAGAGAGAGAGAGAGAGAGAGAGAGAGAGAGAGAGAGAGAGAGAGAGAGAGAGAGAGAGAGAGAGAGAGAGAGAGAGAGAGAGAGAGAGAGAGAGAGAGAGAGAGAGAGAGAGAGAGAGAGAGAGAGAGAGAGAGAGAGAGAGAGAGAGAGAGAGAGAGAGAGAGAGAGAGAGAGAGAGAGAGAGAGAGAGAGAGAGAGAGAGAGAGAGAGAGAGAGAGAGAGAGAGAGAGAGAGAGAGAGAGAGAGAGAGAGAGAGAGAGAGAGAGAGAGAGAGAGAGAGAGAGAGAGAGAGAGAGAGAGAGAGAGAGAGAGAGAGAGAGAGGAGAGAGAGAGAGAGAAAGAGAGAGAGATTATGGCTTTTTTAGATTTATAGAGAGTCATTACTTATGAGAGCTTATTCTTCTAGTAATACTCATTGGAAGAGAGAGAGAGAGAGAGAGAGAGAGAGAGAGAGAGAGAGAGAGAGAGAGAGAGAGAGAGAGAGGGAGAGAGAGAGAGAGAGATTATGGCTTTAGATATAGTCAGAGATGAGAGAGAGAGAGAAAGAGAGATTGGAAGAGAGAGAGAGAGAGAGAGAGAGAGAGAGAGAGAGAGAGCGAGAGAGAGAGAGAGAGAGAGAGAGAGAGAGAGAGAGAGGAGAGAGAGAGAGAGAGAGAGAGAGAGAGAGAGAGAGAGAGAGGAGAGAGAGAGAGAGAGATAGAGAGCGAGAGAGAGAGAGAGAGAGAGAGAGAGAGAGAGAGAGAGAGAGAGAGAGAGAGAGAGAGAGAGAGAGAGAGAGAGAGAGAGAGAGAGAGAGAGAGAGAGAGAGAGAGAGAGAGAGAGCGAGAGAGAAAGAGAGAGAGAGAGAGAGAGAGAGAGAGAGAGAGAGAGAGAGAGAGAGAGAGAGAGAGGAGGGAGGGAGGAGAGAGAGGGAGAGAGAGAGAGAGGGAGAGAGAGAGAGAGAGAGAGAGAGAGAGAGAGAGAGAGAGAGAGAGAGAGAGAGAGAGAGAGAGAGAGAGAGAGAAAGACAGACCATTGGAGACTGAGAAGAGAGTAAGAGAGAGAGAGAGAGAGAGAAGTGTGTCGCAGAGAGAGAGAAGAGAGAGAGAGAGAAAGTATGTTGTTAATGTTGTAACCATTGGACTGTGATTAATGCGCATTATGTCTGTAAAGGTACCTACACATTTGTACTTAGAAGTGTGTGTGTATGTGATTATGTTGAAAATGTTGTTTTTATGTATGTGTAAGACAGGCGTGTGTTTTGTAGCTTTTTATATCTCAACTGTGTAATTTATGTCTCAATTGTGTAATTTATGTCTCAACTGTGTAATTTATGTCTCAACTGTGTAATTTATGTCTCAACTGTGAAATTTATGCTCAACTGTGTAACAAACAACAAATTGCCATTTATGGACAATAAAGAACTATTATTATTATTTTTATTATTATTATACTGATTTCTTTATCTCATGAGCAAAATTATGAAAAGTGATATAACTCGTTTGAATATCATTCTAACGAGACGATATTTCGTATGTAAAATAACAATACAATGCGCAACAACTTTTAGTCTTAGAAACTTATCGAATTCTACTTTTGTCATTTGATAATGCTTGTGGTATTTTCCATAGTTTTGCCAAAACTTAAAATTCTACCATATTTCAGGGGCAATAACTCTCTCGAATATGAAATTGTTTTGGTGAAGTATTGCGTGCAGATGTCAAATATGCTCATCAATAACTTTCCTTCTTTGGTGTATATAGAAATATTAATACTTTTGGAGATAATTTCTAAAACATTTTAATACAGCCGCCATCTTGGATTATAGGTGTAAATTTTGCAAGGGCCATAACTCTTTTGGTTTTCAATTATTCGTTGTAAATTTTCACAAACATGTGTTACAAATAATATTCTTTAATTTCTCCTCTTTAATGTTTATATTTATAGAAATGCCAATATTTTTTAGAGATAATTACACTTTTTTGTAAAATATGACGGCCATCTTGAATTTTAGGCGGCGATTTTGTTTTTTTCCCCCAGACATATATGAGCTGTTTTCTTTTTTATTGTATGTCCTTTTGCTAGGATTTAGACATAACAGTATTTCTTTAATCCACACAATCAATTGTGGAAACGCAAAAACATCTTACATGATTTTGCAATAAATTGCTTTTATGAGCAAAATCATGAAAAGTGATATAACTCGTTAAAAAATATCATTATAATGAAATAATATTTCGCATGCAAAATATCAATGTAATGTGCAATAACTTTTATTATTTTAATAGTATGGAATTCTGCTTTTATCATTTGATAATTTTGAGGTATTTTCCCTAGTTTTGCAAAAACATGAAATCATTGCTATATTTCAAGGACTCTGTCAAAAATGCATGGAATTTTGTAACATTTTGCATGCATGTGTTAATTATAGTCACCAAAAATCTTTCTTCTTGAATGTATATAGAAATGTTAATACTTTTGAGATAATTGAAAAACATGTTTAATATGGCAATACCTTGGATTTTTTGGCGTAAATTTTGCAAGGGCCATAACTCTTTGATTTTCAATGAATCTTGGTGATTTTTGACACACGTGTTTAATATAATATTCTTTAACTTTTTGTCTTCGATGTTTGTAGATATATCAGTACTTTTTAAAGACAATTACACGTTTTTTATAAAATGTGGCGTCCATCTTGGATTTTAGTCGACCATTTTGATTTTTATTCCCAGACATATTTGAGCTGGAGCTTTTTTATGGTATGACTATGTCATTTTATTCGGATTAGAACCTAAAATTATCTCTTTTATCCACACAATCAATTGTGAAACGCACGAACATTTCACGTGATTTTGAATGAACTGCTACAATGAGCAAAATCATGAAAAGCAACAGAGCTCGTTCACATATCAATATAATTAAATGATGCCTCGCATGCAAAATGACAACATAATGTGCAATAACTTTTTTTTTAACGTTATCGAATACTGCTTTTATCATTTGATAATTTTGACGTATTTTCCGTAGTTTTGTCAAAACACGAAACTATTGCCATTTTTCAGGGAGCGATAACTCTGTTGGATATCAATTGAATTTTGTAAAATTTTGCATGCAGGTGTCAAATATGCTCATAAATAACTTTCCTTCTTTAATGGATATCGAAATGGCCATGCTCTTTGAGATATTTGTTAAATTGTGTAAAATACGGCGGCCATCTTGGATTTTTGGCGGCCATTTTGATTTTTTTTTGGCCCTTTCATTTTTTTAAACACTAGCCCATGGACTACATATATACCAAGTTTCATGCTTCTATCCTAATCTGAAGTAATCTACTAATATATTCATATTCAATTCCGGTAAAATGAAAGTTCTAGATATCTAGATCTAGATTTCTAGTATATAGGTAGTTTCATCCAACTGGGTTAGAGAGTAGTTTTCGTGCTCCGGATTTCTGGCCCTAAACTTGTGCGTGGTTTTAGACATCTAAAAATAGTCTCTTGTTTTGACACGCTCGTGTTATGTCATTCGAGGACAATAATAATACAACGTAAAGACTTTGAAAAGCCCTTTCAACGCTGGGTCTATTGTCAAGGTAAGTTGGGTTTTTTTTTTCTTTTTGTATTATTGACGTGAAAATAGGCATTTTTTAAAACTCTAAATCTAAATTCAAAATACTGATGGCACAACATTCATATTTTAGCCTTAAAATATTTACTTTTTCATCTTTTTAACGGTAGCCTATAATGTTGCATTTGGTTGTCCAGCAATATGTTTGTTTTCATCTTTTTAACAGTAGCCTATAATGTTGCATGTGGTTTTCCAGCAATATGTTTGTTTTCATTTAAATGAGAGACCGAAAGTGTAGTATTGGGGATAGTGACGCCATTTTGACTGCCCGGTCGTCGTTGATGGTACTTTTTCAATCCATGTTTATCAATGGATTGTTATGTCATCTGTTGTTTTAAATGTGATTTTGTAATTGATATACAATTAACATTCATTTTGAAACCTGTTGTTTAGTTGAAATATGTTTATATCTCATTTTAGTTGCTAGTAAAGTCCTTGTTTGGGTGTGCCGATATGGCTTCATAGGAAGCCTGATTTTTAAACCTAACGAAAAAATAGAAAAAGTGAGGGCACAATGTTCAAACTTTAAACATGTATTCTTTAATGTTCTACCTGCCGAATAGTGTTTAGGATATAGAATATGATGATCCAGCCATATGCTTTTTTTCCATCGCCGATAGAGGCGGTCTCAGCAACGTGGGCCTTGACAACATGACGACGTCATTTTGATTAACTAAACCTATGTTCATGTTTCCCTTTCAATCCACGTCTATCGAGCAATAAATGTGTCATCTGTCATTTAAAATGTGTTTGACTAATTTTGGAATGAGCAAGGTAAACATTGAAACCTTCAAACTAGTAATAAATACGCTTGTTTTGACATCGTGGCTGTCCTGTGATACCAGTGGCTGGAGTTTCCCGAAGTTTTAGCTCTACCGAATTATAGTAAATCTATATTATAAAAAAATATGTTCCATCTGTTTACAGCACACAGTAAATTAGTGATTGCAGAGAGTTATAAGTTATATGTCTTTGCTCTGATCCGTATTTTAACCAATTATTGGGATCAGCACTTTTTACGAGAAATAAGAATAAGATTAGAAGAAAAGGAGAGAGCGAACAGTGTGGGTTCGACGACATTTCTATTGCGGAGCACTAGAGGTGAATTTCTAAGAACCTTCTGTTCTTTGATGACCTCAACGGATGAAACTTTATTTTTCAATTAGATCTATATGAGAATGAGTTACCGGTACAGGACATATGATGAACTAAAGAAACTGATTCTTCCAAGTTTGATTTCTGTGGGATACAATTGGCGAGATTCAGTATCAGCTGAGGAAAAACTAGTCTTGGCTCTCAGGTGAGTGAAATTAGATTAAAAACTTACCGCTATCATTATCAATACCAGAAACATCAACATTAAAAAACTCAAACCAAACCAGAACACCATCTTTAACACATTCATTGCCACAAAAACAAAACGGATTTTTAAATTGTAACGTGATTTTATTTGTGTTTAAAATTAAAGAAATGAACTTGAATCTAGATACTTAAAGTAAGAATTTTATTTTAATAAACAGTTCAAACACTCACACTCTCTATTTAAGTTCAACTATTGTGTTAGTGTATTTAGCTTTGATGATAACTGTTGCTGCTCTCGATGGTTGGAGAGGTGGAATATGACGATGTGAAATACGAATCAGCAGCAGCAGATGCTTCTGAAAAGCATTATTATATTGTAGTGGCTGCTAAGACTGATACACCTAGGACTAGAAGGACAAGCATGTTTCGCCCTTTAAACTGCGTGTATGCATTCTGCTTGGAGCATCATAAATTCATCATCCTTTAGCGCATCAACAGATGGCATTAATGAACGAAAAAGTTTAATCTGTGTGACTCTTTCGCTTTATCTGTTTGTCGCTGTTTTATCATATCGATAATAGCTGTCTACCCATTTTTCTTGTCATTTTCTTATTTTTTAGTCATATTCTGAGTGTGAAGAAACATTATATCTTTTTCAAATTTCCAATCTTTTCCACTGCCAGATCTTTTATCTTTTCTTTTTCGGGCGTTTGAAAACCCCGTGTTGGTTGTTCCAAAGTAGACCTAGCATTGACATTGGCACCTGCGAAGAGAAAATACATGCATTTCTACTCATTTGATATTATGTTGATATTTTGAGAAAATCATTTATTTGAAATTGTAAGGATAGAGGGAGAGAGGAAGAGGAGAGAATGGCATATCATTAGCATGACTTTAATTTTGTGCTTTTCACTCTTTTTTTTCCAGATATCTGGCTACAGGAGCATCTTTTGCGTCAATGAGCGTGCCATTTCATATGGCTGCAAATACAATCAGCAAGCATGTTTTTCTTAGTTTGCAAAGTTTTGTTGGACGTGCTACATCCATTGGAATTGCTATTTCCAACAGAGCAACAATGGGAAACTATCACCAAACGATTTGGAGATTTGTGGGACTACCCTTTTGCCATTGGGGCTTTAGATGGCAAGCACATTTCACTGAAATATCCGATTAACAGTGGGTCTCATATTCATAATTACAAAAGGATTTCCAAGTATTGTACTTATGGCATTGAGTGACGCAGATTCATGTTTCACTTTAATGGATTGGGGTCAATATGGTCGGATAAGCGATGCCGGTATTTATAATTCTCAATTATCTGTCCTTCTCGAAGAGGGAAAATTGAAGATTCCAGTCAATAATTTTAATATATCAGTGGGTCGGAATTTAACGTTCCATTCTTGATTATTGGGGATGAAGCATTTCCGCTGAAACCTTACCTCATGAAGCCATTCGCTGCAAAAACCTTGAATCCTCAAAGGAGGGTCTACAATTATAGACATTTACGGGCTCGCCGTGCAGTAGAATGTGCGTTTGGCATTCTGGCAGTAAAATTTGAAAATTTTCAACGGCCAATGCGCGTAGGGCCCGACAAGGCCATTCTCATTACAGATGCAGCAGTGGGTCTCCATAACTTCGTTCGTCGGCGAGATGGTATTATCGTGGATAGGACCTCTGATATTTCTTATGAGACCAGAAACAACATAGTAAATGGAATGCAACCTCTTGCAGAGTATTTGGGGAGGTAGAGCAACAGACAATGCCATGAACATTCGGGAGGTAATATCTGATTTCTTTACTGACCCCAATGGATCGGTAGAATGGCAGAATGATCTTGTTTTCAGAAATGTTTCAGTTTCAAACTAAAAGCATCAGCAGTTATCAGAAAGATAGAATAAGTGTATGTCTTATAAGCTTATTATCATTCTGATAAATGGATACATGTATCAAAGGAAATTAAAGGATATATATTGACACATGTATAAATAGATAAATAAATATATTATATATAAGATATATAAGAGTACTCATTTATTCATTTATATACATAGCTAGATGGAAAGATGGAAGGAGTTAGTGTTGGATGGAATTGGAAGGATGGATGAAAGGTTATTTGACGAAACCGACTAAAATATGAAAAGAACAAGAGAAAACAAATTAATGTGATCTATAAATCTTTCAAAATAATACGGCGAGAGCAATAAAATAGTTGAAACACTGTTTTCATTAATTATACACCAAAACGGGTCCTGTACGCGTAGACTTTGTTAATATTAGGATGCTGATTTCAAAAATGTAAATCATTTTTTGATTCGACCATCTAAGTTTTTTTTATCGCCCGATTTTTATTTCCTGCCTAGAAAAAGATGAAAGGAAGCCGAAACGTGATGGTATCGGCTTCAAAAATAGAGATAGGACCTTTCACGGCCAATCCGTGACGACATGAGCAATCTGTGCCCTTCGTGTCGTGAGCTCCTGTGACGCTGCACTATATATCTTTGTTGCTATTTTTGTTTACACGCTGACAGGCTTTGGGGTGTTCATGTATCGTGTCACGTGAGCTTCTATGTGAGGCGGGCCTTATATCATCTAACGATCTTGCCGTCTTCACTATCAGAAGTCATAATTTGGGCCTATAAGTATAAGGTACAGAGAGTGTATTTGGGGGGGTGGTATTTCCATTTATAGGATCAGCATTTGTTTAATACGGCTTTCAACCGACTAGGTCTAGACGTAGAAAGAAAAACCCCGCCAATCTGATTGCTCATCATCGATCGGATGTCATTACCAATCCACCTTCTCTGTCTTCTATCTTCTATCTGTCCCATGGCGGATGCCGTTGGGGCTTCAAGTAACCAGTCTTCTCCACTCCTTCCTGTCCTCCGCCCGTCTCATCAGGCAATCCACCTATTATCATTTAAATATTTTGCCATCTATTTTATTAGAGGCAATAATTGTGAGCTTTAAGGTCCAGAGATTGTATTTGAGGGTGGTATTTCCATTTATATGATCAGCATTTCTTTAATACGGTAATCAACCGACTAGGTCTAGACGTAGAATGGAAACCACTGCCAAATTTGATTGCTCTCCTCGTCGATCAGGTGTCATTTTTTAAATCACCTATACCATCTAAAGATCTTGCCATCTACTTCATTAGAAGTAATAATTGTGACCTTTAAGGTACAGAATTTGTATTTCAAAGCGGGTTTTTAACAGTTACTTGATATTTTGTTATTATTCTAACTATGAACCGAACATGTGCCTGTCAGTGTGAGACGAACACTTTTCTCAATGAACTCGATGGCCTTCCTTTTCTGGTGCAATTTTAAAAAATCTACCACTGTCTGTTTTTGGGAGAAAGAAAATGTTGTTTTATTTAGTCTATTTTGAATTTGATTTGTAATATATTTTATTTTAAAAAATATGTTTTTTTTTCTCTCAACCGCTGTGGTGACAAGAACAATTATGGCTTCGGATTCGACTTCACCCACGATGACTGGTCTTTGGGACCACATTAAGGCTCTCTATAAAGACACACTGTAGCGGGGGAACACGTCATATAACTTGTTAAGGAGCTGCATGGCCAGGCTGGTGTGGAGCTGTTACGGCAGTACACTTTTTTGAGGCAGATGTCTAAAAGGAAATCAGTCGAATTTGGCCGTCAAGAGATGCTTCTATGCATTTCAGTCTTGCTCTAGCAACATTCAGAGACAAAGGGACCAAGCCGTATCTTTTCTAAGAGGAGACTTCGTATTTCAACCCACAGGGAGATCTGCAACTTAGACATCTACCAGCTGTAGCACTTCTGGTGCTGAGTTACCAAGCATATCTATGTCTCTTCAGGAAATGATGGTATCTGCTAATGAAGTCATTTCTGTTTCAGAGGATACCTTGCTAGGTACATCTCTGGTTTTCAATAACCTGAACCAAGTCATGTATCTCCCAAGATACTGAAGCGAGATCATCTCTCACGCTTAAACAGTGAAACAGGCGTCCAGCTCTCAAAACTATCTCACTCTCACATATATATGAGAAACTGCTGCACTGTCAAGCGACTGAAACAGAACTTATTGGAGACGGGCGATAATCTAGGAGATCCCATGCGCCTTTGCGCATGTAAAAGAACCCTTTGTGCTTGGAAATTGAAAAAAGCAGGACATTCCGGCTGCCACCCTGGCAAAATCAATTCCTACCAACAAGGCCCGTCTAGAAATGTTGGCCATGTTATAGGTAAGACCTCTCGATGGATGAAGTCGGCCCTTGATCCTAAGTTTGTATTTCGTTATTTGTATACTTTTGCTTATTGTATAGTTTAAATTTTCTCATGCACTCTGCATTTTTTCTAGTTTAAATTATATCTAATTACTATAGTGTTACATGTACAGTTAAATTATTTAAGATTTGTCTTTTTTTCCTTTTAGTTTAAACAATCTTTAAGGGCCTATATATAAACAATTTTCAAGGCCAATAAAGCCCGATCTTATCCTCGTTTCAATAGCATGAAGCGGAACAGGTGACAGTAATCACCTTCTGGCACAGTTGTTACTCCCAAGCTAGTGCTTGTACCCATTTGCACCTGGGTAGAGTGGGGAGAATGCGTGTTAAATGTCTTTCCCAAGAAGATTCGAACTCGGGACCCCATGATCCCCAATCCAGTAGCCTTACTGCTCAGCCACCGACGCCACTATAAACACTTGAATTTTACAAGCCATGATTCACTCAACTCCACCAACTGAGGAAATAAATCATGCAGTGGTATGTTAGTACAAATGTAGTATGAATGAATATGTTTGGAAAAAAAACCATCAATTGATGTATTACAATGTTCGATTATGAACTGTTTGTTTCCTTAGATTCTACTCATCCACCAAATGCATAGAGAGACAGCAAAATGGAAGACGTGTGACAAAAATGAAAGCACTTACCAACCACACATGATTATTATTAATTAAATAGAATGTAAAAATAGTTAGCACACACAATTCAATTCAAACACACATCATAAATAAAATCTTTAGCTGGCCATAAAGATAATGAACATAAATTTGCAATTTATATGTAAAACCAATTATTTAAAACCTCATCGTTATAGTGGCTTTATAGAACTTTGTGACTTCTTTCAACTCTACTCCTATTGGGAGGATTTATCCTGTAGCAGAAAGTGACTTAGATTAATACTTAATCTTGGATGATTGGATTTTTTTGTACATTTTGATTACAAAAAATGTATTCAATAAAGTTTGTTTCAAAAATAAAGTTCAGGATTTTGTTGAATTACTGGGAATGTTTTCTCATCACCGTCTGAATAAGTGCCTTAGTGTGAATTGTGGAATTGGATTGTTCCTTTGAGCTTTTAAATGTGAAATGAATTAAATTAATGCATTCATGTAATCAATATTGTGTTGTTGAGTTTGAAATTCTTATTAGTAAAATTAATTATGATTCTTTTTCAACAAAACCAACTCTGTTTTTATATGGAAACATGCCTCACAATACCTTCCTCGGCTATTTACAGGGCGATCCTGGCAAATCAACAAAGCCTCTCAAAATATAAAAAGAAAACTTCTGTCAATAGAAACACTTTGGCAGGCCATTTCATTCCAGCCTCGAAAACATTTACCACTGCCTTTATCCAGGTACTCATTTACATCTGAGGAAAGCTGCTCTTTATTATTGTATAACAGTTGTTGTTATTAACGTTAACAATTAAAATCTATTCAATTCACGGTTAGTAAGTTTATTAATATTTCATTTCGATTTCATACTACATCCAATCTCGGAAACATCCAGGTACTCATTTACACCTGGATCACTGAGGGACTTGCTCTTTTAAAATTGTATCATAATTTTTGCTAGTAATTAAAATCAAATCAGGGTTAGTAAGTTTCTTAATAATTGATTTCATATGTTTTTATCAAATACATAATATAGTACAGCTACGCTGCGCAACTTGGAAATCATACACGATCTTGCTTAACATCATTATCGTTAAAAATTCATTATTGCAATGTCATGGTTGCATTCCATTTTTTGAGCCGATCAAAATGATATATAGGTTTACTATATTTCCCATTCAGATAACAAAGTTATGGTTTTGTTGCCCAAAAATCACAATTTTTGTGTGGTTTTTTTGTTGCTATATTCCTTTGTTACATGTTTTTCAACTTTTGAACGGCCACAACTCCCTAATATTTTTTCTAGAAAAAAGATAATGGTACCACATGAAAGCACTGGTCCTCTTTCAGACACTACTTTTAAAGCATTTTAAGCATTTTCAATTTTTCATGAAACTACCTTTCTAATTTTTCTAGCTCTTTAGATCTAGATCTAGATAGATCTAGATTCTTTGTCGTCAACGCCGTGTTTAGAGTAAATCGTGACTTCGTTGTTGATTACCTAAGCAAGGGAAGTGTGTGACTCGTCGTCTGGACAGGTAGTTACACATCGTGTGTAGCCACTCGTCCAACATAAACTGATGATGTCTTGTGTGTATCGGGTGGTAATGTGTACATCTACTTTAAATCTGTGAAATTATCACACACAAACAAAAAAAGAAACAAACAACCGTAGCTACAGGCGCAATGGAAAAGAAAAAAAGAGAGGAGAGGATGAAAAAGGAAGAGTATTGTGAGGGGAAGACGAGGAGAAAGATGAGGGGGTGAATACCCGTATTGTGCAAGTTCATTCCTAACATTGAATAACAAAATCAATCTATTGTTAACACATACCAGAAAAAAGAGTGGTTAAAGGGTGTGTTTGGTGGACCGAGGACCGAAAGGGAGAGAGAGAGAGAGAGAGAGAGAGAGAAGAGAGAGAGAGAGAGAGAGAGAGAGAGAGAGAGAGAGAGAGAGAGAGAGAGAGAGAGAGAGAGAGAGAGACAGACAGACAGACAGACAGACAGGCAGGCAGGGCAGACAGACAGACAGACAGACAGACAGACAGACATACATTCTTTCATTATCTTTCACTTTCACCCATATTCTCCCTATGTAGCTTTCCTTTGACCAAGAACTTAACCATCTTTGAATGAAAGTGATAGAAGGAAAGGCCGAAGACTGTGTGTGTTTGATGTCATCAGTTTATGTTGGACGTGTGGCTACATAATATGTTTAACCACTCATCCAGACGACTCTTTACACACTACCTTACCTGAGAGCCTAGATAAGCGAGAGGTGAAACTAACACGTGACTTCCATGTCAACACACTTCGCCGTCGCATAATCACTTTTGGTAAATGGGGAAGCAAATAGGAACAGTAAACAAACATGCGATTAAATAAGGCACAGAAAGAGTAATTAATAGCAGTGGAACTAGAGACTCTCTCACCGGACCGCTGTAATTGCCCTGCCCCCTGACAATAATTTTATTGATTAAATGTGTTTATTTCATTAATTTATTTATTCATTTGCATCTTCTTCTTCTTCTCCTTCTTCTTCTTCTTCTTCTTCTTCTTCTTCTTCTTCTTCTTCTTTCTTCTTCTTCTTCTTCTTCTTCTTCTTCTTCTTCTTCTTCTTCTTCTTCTTCTTCTTCTTCTTCTTCTTCTTCTTCTTCTTCTCCTTTGTCTTCTGGTATTGATCACCCACTGATCTCACCCGTAAAGCGACAATTTTAGATGTCTTACTTCATCATTTTGCCCCTTGTAAAACTGTTTTCAACTTTGATTCTTAAACATTAAATAAGGCACAGAAAGAGTAATTAATAGCAGTGGAACTAGAGACTCTCTCACCGGACCGCTGTAATTGCCCCCGCCCCCTGACAATAATTTTATTGATTAAATGTGTTTATTTCATTAATTTATTTATTCATTTGCATCTTCTTCTTCTTCTTCTTCTTCTTCTTCTTCTTCTTCTTCTTCTTCTTCTTCTTCTTCTTCTTTCTTCTTCTTCTTCTTCTTCTTCTTCTTCTTCTTCTTCTTCTTCTTCTTCTTCTTTTTCTTCTTCTTCTTCTTCTTCTTCTTCTTCTTCTTCTCCTCTTCTCCCTTCTGGTGTCTTCTGGTATTGATCACCCACTGATCTCACCCGTAAAGCGACAATTTTAGATGTCTTACTTCATCATTTTGCCCCTTGTAAAACTGTTTTCAACTTTGATTCTTAGGTAAAAAAACAATACATGAGCCAAAAGAGAAATAAAAAATATAAAAAATTCTGTAAACATTACAATATCTGTGTCTTGAACAATTCACTACCACTTTCTAGCGTTTTCTGTGATACATGTATTTTATAAGCCTATCACTAACATGAAAAATAGTATTCTCACCTCATACCCTTGAACGAGTAGGCCTAAATCTAGATCTATAGCCCACAGATGGATAAGGTTTTAAAAAATAGATCTACATGTATATCTGGAATGTTTCTCTCTTTCCCAGACTACTCTTATCAAGTCATACTATAAACTATAAGCAATATCACGTGGATCATTTAACATGTCGATATCTTTTTTTCTCTCTTCTTTTTTTAAATTAAGAAAACATTAAAAGGAGAATAAATAAATATGCCCCAAGGGGAATGAAAAAGGAGCAAGTCTGTTTTTTTTAAGTTTTGGAATTTGAGCAATGTATTCCTGATCACCATCGCCTATGTGTGTTTGTATAAGCCGCCATTGTTTTGCGTGTTTACCGTTCTTATTTGGGTTGCCAAGCGGAGACGTTTATTACGCGATGCTGGCATGAGGTTCACCTCTTGCTTATCTAGGTTATCTGACCTTACCCCAGTGTACACAGTGACGGACTTTGGCGGACATGTGCCTCATTCCGGACGACCCACGTACCCTACAACACAACGAACATTTTATTTCTGTTAGATTTGTTATACATGTATTTCAAAGTGTGTACAGTACACGTATGATGTGTAAATTGGTTAACCTAATGATAATTACTGATGCTTGTCTTTATCCAGCTTTATGTATGCAATGAAGATTGCATAGGAAACTTATATTATGCTCTAGACTACTCCTTGTGCAATATAAACCTGTTTTTGAACCTTAAGACACCTGTAGCAAACTCTATACGACTTTGTTACAACAGGTTTGTAAAGATGGCAACCCTTCCCATTGTTATCTCAGCTGGATCAGTTTTGTCAACTATACCTGTTTTGAGAATGAGCAGTGTATGACAGCTTATCAATACGAAGGAGGAAT
This sequence comes from Doris montereyensis, assembly GCA_037039925.1. NCBI lineage: Eukaryota > Metazoa > Mollusca > Gastropoda > Nudibranchia > Dorididae > Doris > Doris montereyensis. The sequence goes on along the minus strand of JAXRKP010000615.1, from coordinate 21,490 downwards.
TTACTAAAGGGCCCATTCACCTATACCAGCAGGAGCAGAATTACTGGTTAGTATAGTATATTGTTATGCAGTTGGGTTTAAATAATTGGATATAAGTATGGCCATAGTGTTGTTGCTTTTTTTCTTCTTGCTTTTTTAGAATAACGATATCCTACAGGGATGTTTTAAACCTCTTAAAATGTACTATGTTTTGGTATCTGAATTTTGATTTACACATTAGAAATAAAATGAGACAAGTATTCTGACAAATTCGTGATGGAAGAAAAGATAATAATGATTTTGATATTATTTAAAGAAGGGGGAAAAGGAAGAAACAAAATAAACAATTTTCGAAACCAAGGGTGAAATCATTTTCACAGATAGAGTAATGTCGGTTCATTGCATTCTTGGTTGACCCAGTACCATTCGTGATACCACCAAAAGATTACACTCAAATTACTCAAAACGTCATACCACCAAAAGATTACACTCAAATTATTCAAAACGTCATACCACCAAAAGCATACACTCAAAACGTCATACCACCAACAGCATGCACTAAAAACGTCATACTATCAAAAATATACACCCAAAACGTTATACCACCAAAAGCACACACTCAAGACATCATACCATCAAAAATATACACTCAAGACATCATAATACCAAAAGCATATACATTGTACTCAAAACGTCATACCACCAAAAGCACACACTCAAGACATCATACCATCAAAAATATACACTCAAGACATCATACTACCAAAAGCATACACTCAAGACATCATACAACTAAAAGCAGACACTCAAGACATCATACCACCAAAAGCAGACGCTCAATACGTCATGCTACCAAATGCATATACGCAAGATGTCATACCACCAAAAGCATACACTCAAAACGTCATACCACCAAAAGCATACACTCAAAACGCCATACCACCAAAACATACACTTTAAGACGTCATAGTCATACCACCAGCAGCATACACTCAAAACGTCTTACAACCAGAAACATACAAGCAAAACGTCATACTACCAGAAGCATACACTAAAACGTCATACCACCAGAAGCATACACCCAAAACGTCATACCACGAAAAGCATAAACTCAAGACGGCATACCACCAGAAGCATAAACTCAAGACATCATACCACCAGAAGCATACACTCAAAACGTCATACCACCAAAAGCATAATAATATACTCAAAACATATTTGAGTATGAAACTGATTTTGTGAAGTCTTGCACAATGACCCTTAACGTAGTCAGGAATACCTTTAAATCCATTTGTATGCTTTCGATAAAATCAGGGGGGGGAGCTTTAGAAAGAAATGCAGTAGGGAAATAATAATTTCTGCTGAATGAATGACCGAAGAGAAGGAATACGAATTGGTCCAGTGAATGTATGCTCATGTACTAAGAAATCAACCGGGAAAATCCATGATGATAATATGAAGAATAAATTAAAGCAGATACTTGAGTGGAAACGGAAAAAGAGTGGGTGATCAGCGCCAGGATATGATGATGATAGTGGTACTTTATGATCATTCTTAGAACATCCCAATCCTTCATGAAAAAGTGAAAGGTCGTTTCAGAGCAAAATGTGTCTGGTAAAAGTCAGCAAAGTGGTGGTAAATTTGGATTTCATGAACCTTGATGTGTTGAAATCTGACAGCCGAACGGTCACCGCTGATGAAACAGTGTTTCTCCTTTGCTTTTCTTCCAAAAAAAAACGCTTGGATACGGGGATCAAGCACATCTAATTATATATCTATTATTTTTTCTTTTTAATTTTGCTCTAATGAATTCATTGCTTTGCTATGCAATGTTTCATCCATGGATGCATCTGTACAGGGTTGCATGTTTTGAATTTCATGGCTTTATACATGTGCTACTGTTTTGATGGGTTTTTGGTGTTGTTGGCTTGTTAATTGTTTGTTTTGCTGTTGTTGTAATTTGATGGGCGGTTGGTGGGGTTTGCTAGTAGGTCCTATTTATTTCCTTTCATTCTTTCAGTCCATCTTTCATCTTGCTGTTTCCTCTTAATTCACCATGAGATCACCGCAATGGTGGACGGGGTAAATTAATAATTGTTGCATAACAGCAGCAGGTAAATTTGTGCCACCATTTATTATCTACCCCCAGAAAAGGCTGCTTCCATACAGCCGTAGATGGCTTTTATGTAAATATGAACAAATTGAAGGCATGATGAACCCAATCATTTTGCATCTTGCTTCACATATATATACATGGATTGATTAATTTTATCGTCTTGTTTGTTGATGGCCACAATAGCAGCATCAGCTCTTTAGAGTTGTGTAATAAGCAGACTGCGGTGAAACAAGAATGCCTATTGTCACCATAATTATTCTATTCCTCCTTGCTATAGACTGAATATTGAAATCCACAACACATTACAGAAGAAATGGAATTCAATGGACGTTATGGTCACAGTTGAATGATCAGGACTTCGTTGATGACATTGCGTTGTTGGCCTATACACAACAGTATAGGAAAGAAAAGATACAAGAACTTTACTAGTGAAAAGATCGCGTAATATAGGTTTCAAACTCCACCCTGGTCAGACGAAAATCTTGAAAAATTAATAACAACAGCCACGAAAACATTAGGATAAACATGTCACTAATAGAGCAAGTGACTTTCTTCACACACATAAGCAACATAGATGAAACAGGTCGAATAGAGCTGGATTTGAAGAGAAGGATGGGAAATGCCCGAGGCGCATTCAAATAACTCTAAAAAGAGTGGAGATCAGGAAACATACGGACAGCCACAAAGATTATGACTTTCTATAGTGTGAACGCTTGCTGTCGACTTTGTCTCAGTCTCTCTCTGTCTCTACCTCTCTCGGTCTCTGTCTCCGTCTCTGTTTGTCTGTCTGTCTGTTTATATATATGTCTGTCTATCTGTCTGTCTGTCTGTCTGTCTGTCTCTCTCTTTCTCTCTCTCTCTCTCTCTCTCTCTGTGTCACTCTGATTCTGTCTCTGTCTAACTGTCTGTCTGTCTGTCTGTCTCTCTTCTCTCTCTCTCTCTCTCTCTCTCTCTCTCTCTCTCTCTCTCTCTCTCTCTCTCTCTCTCTCTCTCTCTGTCTGTATATATATATATATATATATATATATATATATATATATATATATATATATATATATATATATATATATATATATATATATATATATATATATATATATATATATATATATATATATATATATATATATATATATATATATATATATATATATATATATATATATATATATATATATATATATATGACTCTCTCTGTATGACTCTCTCTGTGTCTCTCTCTCTCTCTCTCTCTCTCTCTCTCTCTCTCTCTCTCTCTCTCTCTCTCTCTCTCTCTCTCTCTCTCTCTCTCTCTCTCAAACAGAAATATGTTACACAAAACAAACTAGTTAAGCAAACAATAAAATCACCACAGAAAGGCCAAACAAAATCGACACCTAAGACACAAAGGTAAGGGTATGCATGAAAACAACCCAAACATTCTTTTGACCTTAAGAATATGTGTATCGATGCTCTCATGCTTGTTACTTTCAAATCACCGTATTTATTTATTCAATCCACAGATGTTCATGTGTTATGTATACCCTCTGTGTAAGCTGACTTTGTCCTCTAATCAGTACGTGGAATGTCATATGAATAGAACTTAGAAGGCACAATGAAATACATTGAGGAACGTCAAGGATACTGTACTAAGGAAAACCTGTGTTGCGTCTTTTAATCGTTTTGAAGTTGAAAACCATACACTTTCAAAATATCTCAATTGCTGCACTAATGAGAAGAGAGACATATAAAATGTGGAGCAGGTAAACGACTGCATAATAAAACACGAACCATTCGAACAGTCAAGGCATGATGAGCAACGAAGTAGAGTTATTCAAATCTGAGGTGTCTGGCCAGATTTCAAATCATGGTATCAAATTATATATTGCATGAGCAATACGATCCAGAGAGGAGAAGGGTTTGTCATAGCTTCTGACTGTAATAAAATGTTTAGCCAGGAAAGGGACCATAATAACGATATTATGATGGAAAAGATCAAACAAGAAAAGGTATTCACACGTAACGAACGTTCGTCTAATCTGAGTAACTTCCATACGGAAACACCCATAGAGCAGCCATCCACACTTAATAAGTGTTTTAAAATTATTACCATGTTAGGTCAATACAATTACCTTCATATCCAGATGAGTACACGCACAGGAGAAACGCCACTCAAATGTAATGAGTGTGGCAAGATCTTTAGTCGGAGAGATAACCTCCATACTCACATGAGAACACACACAGGAAAAAAGTCATTCAAATGTAATGAGTGTGGTAAAGCATTTTTTCATAGCTGTGACCTTTATAGGCACATGAAAAGACATACAGGAGAAAAGCCATTCAAATGTAATGAGTGTGATAAAACATTTTTTCATAGATGTGACCTTTATAGGCACATGAAAAGACATACAGGAGAGAGGTCATTCAAATGTAATGAGTGTGGTAAAGCATTTTGTCATAGCTATGATCTTAATAGGCACATGAAAAGACATACGGGAGAAAAGTCATTCAAATGTAATGAGTGTGATAAAGCTTTTTATCATAGCTGTGACCTTTATAGACACATGAGAACACACACAGGAGAAAAGCCATTCAAATGTAATGTGTGTGGTAAGACGTTTTGTCAGAATGATAGCCTTCATGGTCACATGAGGACACATACGGGAGAAAAACCATTCAAATGTAATGAGTGTGGTAAGACATTTAGAGAGAGTGGAAGCCTCCATGGTCACACGAGAACACACACAGGAGAAAAGCCATTCAAATGTAATGAGTGTGGTAGGGCGTTTAGTCTTAGAAGTAGCCTTCGTACTCACATGAGAACACACACAGGAGAAAAGCCATTCAAATGTAATGAGTGTGGTAGGGCGTTTAGTCATAGAAATAGCCTCCATACTCACATGATAACACATAAAGGAGAAAAGCCATTCAAATGTAATGAGTGTGGTAAGATGTTTAGTCGGAGAGATGGCTTCCATAGACACATGAGAATACACACAGGGGAAAAGCTATTCAAATGTAATGAGTGTGGTAAGACGTTTATTGAGAGTGGAAACTTCCATAGTCACATGAGAAAACACACGGGAGAAAGGCCATTCAAATGTAATGAGTGTGGTAAGGCGTTTAATGAGAAAGGAACTCTCCATAGTCACATGAGAACACACACGCGAGAAAAGCCATTCAAATGTAATGAGTGTGGTAAGACGTTTTGTGTGAGTAGTGGCCTCCATACACACATGAAAACGCATACGGGAGAAAGGTTATTCAATTGCAATGAGTGTGAAAGGACATTTAGCAGGAGAGGTAACCTCCACAGACACATGAAAACACACACGGGAGATAAGCCATTCAAATGTGTTGAGTGTGAAAGGACATTTAGTTGGAGTAGTAGCCTCCATAGACACATGAAAACACATACGGGATATAAGCCATTCAAAAGCATTGAGTGTGAAAGGACACTTAGTTTGAGTGGTAGCCTCCATAGTCACATGGAAACACACACGGGAGAAAAGCCATTCAAATGTAATGAGTGTGGTAAGACATTTCAAAATCACATGAAAACACACACAGGAGAGAAGCCATTCAAATGTAATGAATGTGAAAGAGCGTTTAGTCGGAGTGGTAACCTCCATACTCACATGAAAATACATAGTGGAGAAAAGCCATTCAAATGTAATGTAAATGAGTGTGAAAGAGCGTTTAGTCGGAGCGGGAATCTCCAAAGACACATGGAAATACATAGTCGAGAAAACCGTTCAAATGTAATGCGTGTGGTATGACATTTAGTCAGAGCGGAAGCCTCCAAAATCACATTAGAACACACAGAGAAAAGTCATTATGTGATGAGTGTGGTAAGACGTTTTGTGAGATTGGTAGTCTCCATAGACACATGAAAATACATAGAGGAGAAAAGCCATTCAAATGTAATGCGTGTGGTAAGACATTTAGTCAGAGCGGAAGCCTCAAAAAGCACATGAAAACACACAAAGGAGAAAAGCCATTATGTATTGAGTGTGGTAAGACGTTTGATGAGATTGGTAGCCTCCATAGACACATGAAAACACACACAGGAAAAAAGCCATTCAAATGTAATGACTGGTAAGATGTTTAGTCTAAGAGGTCACCTCCATAGTCACATTAGAACACACACGGGAGAAAAGCCATTGAAATGTATTGAGCGTGAAAGCACATTTAGTATTTAGTCAGAGTAGTGACCTCAATAGTCACATGAGAACACACAGAGGAGAAAAGCCATTCAAATGTAATGAGTGTGGTAAGAATGTTCCCAGAGGTAACCTCCATAGTCTCAAGAAAACACACACACAGGAGAACATCCATTCAAATGTAAGGAGTGTGAAAGGACATTTAGTTAGAGTTGTAACCTCCATAGGCACATGACAACACATACGAAATGCGAGTGACTACGGTGCCATAGTTAATTTTCTACAGTTTACAGTGTTGTGCCTGTCCTACAATAATAAACAATAAGACAAGCAAAGCTTATGTCTGACATTTTATAGATTTAAATAAATTTACCATTCATTGTGACAGGATGCTGTCGAGGAGCACTCATGAATCACGTGGCGAAGTCGATAGTCCTGAGGCAAGATTCAGACCTCTCACTCTCAATCCAAATGTCGTGGGTGCAAAAATCCCGCCAACGGTTGAAAACTTTTCTTGAGATTTTTTCGAGTGAGCTCTATTCAACTGGTTCAGGAAGGTGGATCGACACCTAGTCTCAATCAGGGACGGACGATAAAAATGAGGTCCCGTGTGCAGATCACAACAAGTACACATTAAACTAGTTAAATACCATTTGGCTGTTTACAAGGCAGTCTGGGCAATATCAAAAGTCCTACAACCCCCCCCCGAAATCACGTTAACTGTGGATGTGGGTAAATCAAATCAAAATTTTAAAAATCATGAATCATGTCCGTCTTTTTCACCAGCGATGTCACCATAATACTAAATTAATACTACTCATACCTGTATATAATTTGATTTTTTGTATGATAAATCTGTGCGTGTAAATGGCTCTAATTAATTTTAGTCGCTTTGGTATGTCAGCTTGTCTGTGAATGTGAACAACGCTCTCTCTCTCTCTCTCTCTCTCTCTCTCTCTCTCTCTCTCTCTCTCTCTCTCTCTCTCTCTCTCTCTCTCTCTCTCTCACACACACACACACACACACACACACACACACACTGTTCAGAAGTTTGCGGAGGTGTCATTACATTGTACATTGTAGTACTACATCGTGTTTTATGATTTATATCAGTTGTCTGAAAGTATGATATTATGACAGTTGACAGTGACAGTATTTTATCGTGGCACCACCTACAATAATGTGTACACCACGCCTCTGCTCACTGCCTTAGTATTTTACTATAATTAAATAAGGGTTTCAGACTCCACACAAAAGAGTTACCAGTATACCACTGATCTGTTTCTGAAACAAGGGGGGGATAATTTCGCGCGCTAAACACCCCATTGAACCCAGAGATCTAATCGCACGCGCGGTCTTCGGCTTAAATCTTACTAATACCACTACTACTCCATCATCGCCACTGACTTCTCTGTTTCACTTGAACAAGAAAGATACACACAAAAAAACAACAATACATGCATGTGAGCACACATCACCAGTCACATAATAGTAATAAGTAACACCCAAGACCATTACGATGAAAATCATATCAGGGGAGGTAACTGAGTAATAGCGTAAGTCGATTTTCACATAAGTCGATCTTTTGTAATAGGTCCTTTGAATATCGACTTATGCGGCATCCAAGGTATTCAACTTTAAGTTTTGCAGGTGGGCGTGAAGGTACCATTCCAATTTTTTAATTACCCAGTATATAACTTGTTCAAAATGATCCTCGCAAAGAGAGGGAAAAATGTTTACATTAATTCAACACGTCATTTTTGGCAGAATATTTTCTCAAACAAAAACGATTTGAGGACGATTTAAAGCCTACATACAAAATATGGTTCCTCTTATTACTCTTAGTAGTGGCCGATCAACAGAACCTTTGGCGAACAAAGATCGACAAACCCATAATTATATATGAAGATAATATATATATATATATATATATATATATATATATATATATATATATATATATATATATATATATATATATATATATATATATATAATGCCATTGTACGATTGTAAAGGGAAAGTCTGTGCGAAAATCTTCCATATTATCACTGTCAGTCCATTCTCCTTCATCTCACTCCTCGTCTATCCAATTTATTTATGTAACAACAGTTTGATTCCTTTTATAGCCGTTTTATTACATTTTTCTCTGTCATGCCCCCATACAAAGGATAAGTTGGTGTTTTGTTCCTATGTCACATGTGGTGGTCCTGCCAATATGCAACATCTGGACCTATGTAAATATAAGCCTTCGTCTATCGTCTTATCAAGGTTCTCCCAGTTAAGCTTTAGTACGAGGAAAGCATATTCATCACTTTCTGACTCCATACCGTAGTCCTCAGTTGCTAAACCTATCATCAGATTGTGTTTCCTTGATGCCGAAATTATCTTGCTTGGGGTTAAAAAACAAACAAACAAACGAAGTCCTATACTCAAGAGGTGAGAGTAATCAGGAGTAGAGTACTGAGTACTGATTTTTCTCTGCATTGAACATAATGCAGTACCAGTGACCAGTGGTAGTTTGCCATTGCTTTTCACACCGCTTTTTACTTTCGCCTAGTCTGAATAGACTTATTTAACCATTTCGCTGATGAATCGACAGGACCAATAAATTTTTGACCGGGCTGAGAATCGAACTCGAGCTACCGACTAAGCTACCGGCATCTCGTACTTGTGGCAACTGGTAGATCGCGGAAAAAAATCAATAAAGAATACTTCAGATGGCCAAAAAACAATCAAATCAGTAGATAGGGACGCTGAAACGGCCGTGGAATTGCATAGTATTAGTATTGTATTAGTACATGCATTTGTACTATTTATTAATACGACTATTGGTATTAGTAGCCACAGCAGTTTGATTGCTGTAGTCATCGACACTTCTGTCCCCAAGAAGTGCGGGAGTAGGACTGACACACACCGGGCTTCCCGCAACTATTGCGGAATGAGCACTCAGAGTCAAAGGATTAGATGTGATTTTTTCCTGATGCAGTCATTTAGGTTTTGCACTCGTTTTACTTTTACTTTTACTGCGAGAATTCCCAAAAATGTAGACCGTGTAGTCGTACATTTTGACATAGCTTATTCTTTCAAAGATATAAATGGATCAATGTAAAATAATCTAAATGTTATCATGTTATTATAATAATATATTGTCGGATTCAGAATTTAATGGTCTTTCTTACCATCAAAATAATTTTTAGTTACAATAATTATGGAGATTATTACTTTTTTTTAAATGCGTTAGTTTTATTGCTAAATATTTTAATATCAAACAACTTCTAATTTTCACTGAAGCGATTTTGAGAAGGCGATTGGCGAATGCTGCTGGCAGGTCCTACTTTTTCCTTTCACTTTCACATAATATTATTATTTTTTATATTGCTGTATTCTCTGAATTGATCCTGAGATCACTGCATACGGTAGACAGGGTAAATGAGCGAGCTGGAGCATTGTTGAAGAGACACGCTCAAATCTCCTGTAACAATAGTAACATTGCTCCTAATTCTAATATTAATAGATTGAATGTACATGCACTGCTCTTCTATTTGGGTGGTTCAAAATTAACGTTGGTTTATAGTTTTTACTTCTCTTGATTCTTTTGTCACGCTGGTGTATTTTTATCTCTTGAAATTGATAAAAAACTGAAATAGTCATTTAGTAAAGTTTGATGGAAACTGTCACCTACGTTTAGAGATTATCAAGTTAAATCTCTTACATTTAAATTTACATCCTTTAATATACAGCATTTTAAAACTTGATGGGTTTTTTTTTTTACTAACCCAAATTAATTTTCCTGATAATTTGTATTTCAATTTCAGATGAAGTTATGATTAATAGCGAGGCTTTAGACCTTATTGGACTTTCCTTGTGTTCAAATGAGTTTGATTTATGTTCAAATAGATCTGATTTTTTTAATTGGGTCGTTCTTATTTTGAACTTTTACTTTTATATTGTAAAAATGTACGATTTAGTGGAATGAATTCATTCCAACATTAATATTTCCTTTAATTTTATTTTATTTTAGAGTAGCAACGAAACTGGAGCATGTTCAATTTTGCAGTTGACGTGATTATTTATATCTACATGTATTATACTTGTAGAATACAAGGTCATTTGTATTTAGATATAATTTTAAAATAAAAAAAGACATACTACTGGTAACTTGTTTTAATTCTAATAACTGACTGGTAGCTTCTAGTAGTAGTAGTAGTAGTAGTAGTAGTAGTAGTAGTAGTAGTAGTAGTAGTAGTAGTAGTAGTAGTAGAAGTAGAAGTAGTAGTAGTAGTAGTAGTAGTAGTAGTAGTAGTAGTAGTAGTAGTAGTAATAGTAGTAGTAGAAGTAGTAGCAGTAGTAGTAGTAGTAGTATTAGTAATAACAGTAGTAGTAGTAGTAGTAGTAGTAATAGTAGTAGAAGTAGTTGTAAGAGTAGTAGTAATAGTAGTAGTAGTAAGTAGTAGTAGTAGTAGTAGTAGTAGTAGTTGTGGTAGTAGTAGTAGTAATAGCAGCTAAGGGAAATAGGTTTCACATTCACATGTCATTGTCATCTCAATCATTTTTATTTTGTTGAAACAAACAAGATAGGGAATCATGAGTTTTAGTGTTAAGTTTTAGTTTACATGTAATTATATTATATTTTATTTGTGTTCCTTTTAATATTTTAAATGAAATTTAAACTTTATTTTACACCAAGATACCAATTAAATGTTTTAATCTTTCATATGATGCCCATTTTGTATTCATTTGGTACGACTGAATTTTGCAATTCATTGTATTTGAAATGTATAAAGATGTACATAAAGATTTTATTTACTTGAATAAAGGCATTGTTTATGTTCTGCGCAAAGAGAGTTCTGTTTGATATTATATTTAATTATAGCTTCTTCACAACAATTATTTTGTTTCTATCAATAATGCTAGATCTGATGTTACGCTCCTTGGCGAAGATACTTAACAAACATAACTACATTGAAGCCAATTGCACATAGGTACATGCACCGTAATCAACTGGGAATTAAACCTGTGACAGCTTAGCATCCTGTCTAGGGAGGCTGTCACTAGTGTCAGTGTTTTATCAGCCATACCACTTCTCGCTTAGAAATCAGGATACGCCCATAACTCTGTGGGCCTTAATGGGCTCTATTTTTGTGTGATCAGTACATTATATATATATATATATATATATATATATATATATATATATATATATATATATATATATATATAATACTGGTAGTGGTAGAATCTAATTCTTTCCTGGTATCTTCTTACGCTTGTCTTTTATATTGCTGTTTGCTATAACTTAAGGTCATCGGATATTATGGTGGACAAAGTAATTTAAAGGAAGCAAACACGTCCAGTGGAAGATATTAGACTTTATATCTTGAACAAATGAGTAAGAATTTCATTTATAATTTAACTGGGCCTGATGTTGGGTCCTTGATTTTTGTCCCTTTTGCCCGTATATGTCAATTAGTACCAGTCAACCTCTTGCTGGGAATAAAGTTTTGCAACAAAACTTCCAGGGTGTATGTTGTACATTATACTCACTTAAACACTACATAAACTACGATTATATCTGGCTCTAAGGGCCTCAGAAGAACTTTTACAATGAATACAGCCAATTAGACAGACAATTTCATACTTCATGATCCCAAGTCCAGCAGCCTAAGCACTTGATCATCAACACCACAATAGCCTGAAGCAGAACATGTGAAAATACATTGCCCAATTATAGATATGACGTTAGTCTATCAGGAGCTATACGACTGAGTGAGGAAATGTAGTGTGTTAGTAAGTTACTGTGAAGTGTCTACACAGCATTACACCTAGTATTACTAGGATTCAAAAACAGCACCTCACGATCACAAACCCGGCTTTGTTTCTTTTAAATAACGCTGTCCACCATGGCGGTGATCTCCAGGGTTTGTAGCTGACTAATATTACTAACGACTGTCCAGGCACAACATAAAGCACTTGAAAACATCAAAGCTTCTGTAAATATTTGTAAATATTTATAAAAAATATAGTCAATGTGTAAAAAATTGATACGTATTTATACGTACCCTACATCTGTCGATATACTTCAACAATTTCTTTCAGAAACGCAAAAGTTTCAAGATAATTATTCGAAAGAGCTTGTAAATGCTTCCCTCGAATAACATTTCATTCGTATATCGATCAGATCCGGGTAGGGGACAGGTAAGCACCTGTACGGAGATTAGACGGTCCCGCCTTTCACGAGTCTCCTGCTGCCTTGCAGGCGGGTCTTGGTTGACCATGGCAGCCCCACCATTTACCTAGGGTACAGTGGGCTAATCCCTGCTTATCCAAAACCAAACAGATTCAGAGAAAAAATAAATATAATATAACTGGCTTGATCTTTCGAAGACGAACTTGGAAACGAATACGACTGTGATTTTTGGAACATGGAATGTTAGGGCAATAAATGGAAAAGAGTTAGAATTAGTTGAAGAAATGGAAAAAATCAAGGGAAGCCCTATTTGTAGTACTACCAATTAATAGGCTATAAACCATTCTCCCCTATTTGTAATACTATTACTACTACCAATAGGCTATAAACCCTTCTCTCCTATTTGTAGTACTACTATTACTACTACCAATAGGCTATAAAGCCCACTCCTATTTGTAGTACTATTACTATTAACTACCAATAGGCTATAAAGCCTTCTCTCCCTATTTGTAGTACTATTACTACTAAAGTACTACCAATGAGTACCAATAGGCTATAAACTATAAAGCCTACTACTACTAGAATAATACGAATAGGCAAAAACTGGCTTTTGGCCTATTGGTAGTAGTACTACAAATAGTCACTTCGAAAAATCAAAGTAGATCTTTTGGCCATTTTCTGTCAGGGTTAACTCCCTAGCCTTTAGTCATTCAAGACAGCCTACAAGGCAGCAGGTTGTTATTTTCTGCCAGAGTTAAGTCCCTTAGCATTTGGTCGGTCAATGATAGCCTGCAAGACAGCAGAGACTCGTGGAGGGCGGGATCATTTACTCCCGTACAGGTGCTATACCTGTCCACTGCCGGGACTTTAATTTCAAATAGTAATTCAGTGACAGTTGATTTCCGGTTTTGGTTAGAGAGCAGGCCGGAAGTGAGCTTAGCGAGCTCACGAGATTTTATGATTTCAAGTTTCTTTTGTTGTTAAACGACATCAAGAGAGAGTTAGGGATTGCCGACAATGCTGGAATGTTTTATCAACAGCATTTTAAAGGAATCTCACCTCTCCTCATTTAAAGTGGCTGGATATTAAGAGCGCACCAAACTTCCTTCGTTTTGATGACATGGCCATGGACGAAATGAGACTTTGGCCCACGAGTCATCATTCAACTCCTGCCAGCTTCAGACGTAAGTCACCGCAGCCAAATAAGATGAGAACAACTTAAAAAACAACATCATACAAGAATAACAACTGGAGATAGCATAACATCTACAAACATAAACTTCATTAAAAACAAAGACACTGGAGAAGTATCGGCTTTCACCAACATACAACAACAATATGTGAGTCAACCCAGAGCGAACAGGACAGTGCTATCCATTCATTCATAGTGTCAACCATAACATTGCCGCTTGATGACACTGACACAACTTCACAACTTGTGTCGAAGACACAACCAGTGAATCAAACGACATACCGGGTAAACGACATGGAAACGAGAGGCATGGTGTCGGAACATAGATCTATAGGTTGTGTGATACATCTGTCACACCAGACAGCAAGGACGATTGGAAAAAACAAGCACATTTGAGAAAAGCTTAATCATGGAATATCAACAGGCTGGTAACACAGTAATCACGCATCGCCTCTGCCTCGCTGACATGATCGAGGACCTAAACCGTGATAAAATAAGCACCGAGATCTCAAAAAAATCGGAAAAGGCACAGGCTGTTTATTTCACAGCCAGATCGCAACAATGACTATTTAAAGCTCTTGTTAAACAAATTTCAAGGACACGTGTATTCTTGAGAGACTGATGATCTCTTTATTGAGTATTGTGTTCCATATCAAAGGATCACAAATTTTATCATCAAGAATAGTACAGACAACAGCCTTATACGAATTCAAGACACCATCTGATAAACACAAACATGATGACGAGATTCTCATATTGTAAGACTACCAAAACTCAAGCAGATCCGGAGAACACAAACAAATATTTGACATTACTACCTCATCTTAAACGCTCTGATCTTCCACGAGAACATTGCATCTATAAAAGCACAATAGATACAAAACAAGTTCTGGAGCCTATGACTTGTATCTTATATATAATATGCCTAACTTTTCAAGTTAACCTTCTCTTATCTTTTATAATTCTAAGACGATTATGAGTTTGATTGCTGATTCCTTATAGAAGTAATTTTTTTTGCCCTTTATAAGATTTGAAGAATTATTATAATAATATCATTTTCACCGTGAATACATGAGCAGTTGAAATAATCTCTTCACGACATAATGTGTTAACAAAAAATTAGATTTGTTAAATAAAATAGTTATTTTAAAATTAAAAATATTACAATAAAAAATTAAAAATAAAACATACAAAAAATTCATTGACAGTTTTAGGCGTTGGTGATGTAATGATGGTTCATTGGATTCTAGCCATAGGCTCTTAATCACTAATGAAGTTCAGAAGGCCAGAAGGCACCTCACCAACAAGAAGACCCTGATGGTGAATGGGGTCTAGCATTTTTAATACATGTTTTGGAGCGGATCCAAAAGACAACAGAGCCATAGTCCAGCTTGGACCGGACCAGTCTACAAACCCGGCAGTTTAGCAACTAGGCTAATGACACCACTACTGTTCACAGTATCACACAACAACTCAACAGTCACAAAGCCTGATGATGGTACAGTGGTGACCCCTAACGGGCATTTAGGTGAAAGTAGTTCAGGGGCAACAATTTGGGGAAGGCCTATTTCTGTGGTGAAGTTGGGTTTCCTAGTGACTTGTCAATTTCTTCCAGGATTTGAAGCTTCCTTGTAAATCATTTCCTGGTTTATTCATGTTTATTTTCAAGATGTAGATTTGTATGTAGCTGTGCAAAATTCAAGTTGTTGCTATGAAGGCTAAGAGAAAATGGCATGATCCAGTGTTTCCCCATTAACTGCCATAACCTACACTACAATCATGTGACTTATTTAATCAGTAGACCTATGACTTAAGTAATTATGCAAATTTGGATGAGAACCAATGCGTGAATAAATTATCACAAATCTTACCCTTCGATTCATAATCCTCATGTTAAAATTAATACAACAGACAGACATTGACAAGGAGAAAGATTACTTGTTTTGGAAAAGTCATCAGCTGGTACACCTGGAAACGATTAAGCTCTTTACTTTAACACTGAGGTGGTGAGCGTACAAATGGGTTGAATGTCTCTCGCCACAAAGACCCGAAGTCACATTGATTCTGTAACGCCAGACAGGGAGCAATAAAACTGTTCAGATCTTGTCCCTGATCGCGATGAGCGCCTGATCTAAAGACGCCAGGTGATTGCATGCCACTTACGACATCAAGAAAGAGATGTGGGCTGAGTCTGGAAGACTGTTCAATTCCAATTGCCCAGTAACAAACCAGTGATCCAATGGGACAAAGTAAAAGATGTGCTGTATAGTGGGCGGAGTTATGAAGAGAAGATTGGTCAACAATTAGTACATTAGGGCCTACCATGGATAGATAATGAATGGTGGTTACAATGTAGCACATTGTTGATGGGCATAAGCCCTATTAGATTAGCAATCGGATTACATGTATGATAAAGAAAAGCAAAATATTTAATCAATTATGGACGTGTGAGAAAAAATACCTACAGTTGCTGAATGAGACCGGGTATTTAGAGGGACAATTTATATAGAAAAAAAACCCGGTTTCATTGAGATTGCGGACATTTAGGCAAAATGGATATTTAGGCGGTAGACATTTAGGCGGTCATTACTGTATTAGGACAATCCTATAACATTTCTGGGTATGTTACCAATAGTAATAAAATCAATTCATCATATTATCAATTACACCTTTTTTTAAGCCCTTTATTTTCAGCTTGTTTTTACATTCCCATAAAACTTTTGAACTGTCAACTAGTAAATCTGGTAATTTTCATTCAGGACAGGCAACATTTGTTTGAAGCTATTTGAGAATTTGTAATAGAATTGTACCCTCAGTCAAACAATAACTTTTTTTGTAAAGCCACTATCATTACTACTAATACGATAAAACCGTTCATTGGCAATTAAATAAACAAAACCCAAAATCAAAAACAATCGATGTAGCTCTGAAAATGAGTAAAGTCGAATACTGATTGCAATAAAGACACAATTTATTTCAATATAACATCCATTAATAATACATACTATCAACTATCACCATCAATCTTCAAACCACAATCATGCTATCGTTACTCTTGTTAGTGTTACTAGTATATAACTATAGACGTGACATCATGAACTCAAACTAAGGGCCATTTCCACTGATTGCGAGGGCTTCCCGATAAGAGGTTCCCATGATTTCCATTTCACCATATTTCTTGCTAAAGACAGTTCTCTTTCAGCCTATGGAAAGAGTTAAAAACAATTTTACAAAGAATATATGGGCAGAGATCTATATATCATTACATATATATGCAGTGCTGAAAATCACAACATGCTTGAACTATCTACAAAAGATTTAACAGTCACAGTAGCAACAGTAACAATTTCACTGGAAAGATGAAGTCTCATGGACCATCTTAACCTTAGAGCTGCTATGCCTGCCAATTGGTGACATATTTTTGTAATACGACGTCCTTGTGAGGCCTGCCAATTGACATGTGACTTTTGCACTACGGTGCCTGCTAAGCCTGTCAATTGGCATGCTGCAAATATGGTCATGGTGTTTTCTGTATTTCTTTACAATTTTTAAATGCTTCAATTTTAAATTCCCAGCTTTTCATTCTTCATTCTCACGTGAAAAAGAGATAGAAATATATTTTTTACACATTTGACATAACCCTCAAAACAATGGACCCTGATTGGTCAACACTGAACATTGTTTCCTCCTATTGACTGAAGGTCATGCCCTCCATTCAGACTGACCATAGGTGTGCACTGTGAATGTGATTGGCCACTGATAATAGGGATATCTTGTATCAATCACTGTTTCTTACTTGTGGAACTGTCCAAAAGTTGCGTCACACGAAGATAAGAGTCTTTGGCTTTGTCCATTTCACAGAGGGTACCAAATAATACATTGAGATAGAATCTCTCGTGTGTTTTTGTGTCTCTATATAAGAAATGACCAGCTATTTCCGTCGTATCCCAACAAACCCAAAGGTCTGCTTTTGCCGCGTTCCTCTTCTGCACTGTCAACCTTGTGGCCCAAAGGCAGCGTGGGATTGGGATACCCTTAAAATGTGTCTATTTTTATTGTTGTCCACTCATTGACATTGGCTTAAATAAACCTTAAAATTAGTTTTCT
This sequence comes from Doris montereyensis, assembly GCA_037039925.1. Taxonomy (NCBI): domain Eukaryota; kingdom Metazoa; phylum Mollusca; class Gastropoda; order Nudibranchia; family Dorididae; genus Doris; species Doris montereyensis. The sequence continues at coordinate 3,764 of JAXRKP010000615.1, read as the reverse complement.
AATTCGTCAACCAATCCCCCATCAGATTTGAGAAAACTGATGGTATCTTCTTGTCATCAGTGAATTTTGGTAGAGTCCAATTAGATAGGAAGTGTTAGGACTCTAGGTGTAAAGAATAGACCCTTCTGTCACAGTTACAGAGTGAGAAAGGATCTTATTGTATTTGGACCTCAAGCATGCTTCGCTATAGGCGGTAACCATGCGTCAAGTCTTCAACCGAACACTGTTTACTTACAGTCGTTACGACTGTACTTCAGGGTTTGAAAAGTATTTTTAATTTGCAGTGTGGTAACAGACATGATGGAGTAACAATTTGATAAGCACATCTGGCTTTTATGTGAATTTTATTTTGCTTGTTCAAGCTAATTTCTCTCTGTTTGCAAGAGATTTAAATACAAATTAGGCATCTTTATTGTCGTTAGTATCAATTAATGTATGATCAGATTTAACAATTTTCCATATATATATATTTTAATTTAGAGAGAGGATGCCACAAAATACCCTGGCTTATAACTTCCTCAATTTGACCAGCAGTTAATTCTTTGCTCCAATTTTTGTACTTCCGCTTCCTGCAATGCACACAAAATATCGAAAAAAAAAATGGTAAATTTATATATATTATTATATTTTTTAACTGAAGTTAAATTTTTTTTTAAAAATGAGTAGGCCCTAATTGAACGCTTCAGTAATTTCAAATCATGTAAGTTGTGTTTATTTGCAATACTGCTATTAGTATTAGCAGTCACTAGAGCTCCCAATCCCAAACATGGGCAAAAAAAAAAGCACTTCTTTGCCATCCGATAATAAGCAAAGTTAGGACCATGGACAGACCAGACAGACCTGTATAATTTAATGTTCTATATATCGATAGTGTCGGGTACAAACCGGCCAAGTTCAAAATTTCAAAAAAAAAAATTTAAATAGCTATACGTCTTCACAGAAACTAATACTAATACTAAACTGTGTAAAAAATAGCAGATGGCAGCATCGACTAGAAATGCTTAAAACCAGTTAAGTCAGACTTTTGTTTTTTTTGATCGGCACAAAACAGCCAAGTCAGTTTTCAACTGAATGGGTCAGTCTACTACAACTGGATGATAATACAAGCCTCTCCTGCCTCAATAAGTATTTGGTTCGCAATAAATTGCTTTTGACTTCACAAAGAATAGTTGAATTACATTATGTTATTTTTCTCAAAGCTTTCTCTAGTGTTTCTCAGTTGAAATTTGTAAATTTAGGTCATGACAACGAGTTAACCGGTTGTAACAGTGAGTGAATGCGCAATGTTCATTTTTCATGCAAATAATACTAAATATTGCTATTGAAGATGCCCTATAACTATAACATCTTCATACTGAAGAAAGCCCAAACCCACATTAGGCAACAGAGTGTGGTATCATTGTCACAATATATGTGGATGAGAGAGAAAGAGAGAGAGAAAGAGAGAGAGAGAGAGAGAGAGAGAGAGAGAGAGAGAGAGAGAGAGAGAGAGAGAGAGAGAGAGAGAGAGAGAGAGAGAGAGAGAGAGAGAGAGAGAGAGAGAGAGAGAGAGAGAGAGAGAGAGAGAGAGAGAAGAGAGAGAGAGAGAGAGAGAGAGAGAGAGACAGAGAGAGAGAGAGAGAGAGAGAGAGAGAGAGAGAGAGAGAGAGAGAGAGAGAGAGAGAGAGAGAGAGAGAGAGACAGAGAGAGAGAGAGAGAGAGAGAGAGAGAGAGAAAAGAGACAGAGACAGAGAGAGACAGAGACAAAGAGAGAGAGACACACACACACACACAGACAGAGACAAAGTGTGTGAGACATAGACACAGAGACAACGAGAGGGAACAAGAGAGAGAGAGCGAGTGTGAGAGACAGACACACAAAGGAGACAGACTCACAGACTGCCAAATAGACAGAAAGAGACAGACAAACAGACAGACAGATTAACTGTCAGAGACATGTCTTCATTATCATCCCCTACCACTATCATACACCCCAATCTCTCTTTCACTCTCGCCCTTTTTTTTTGCTACTGTTGATCCAGTCAATTGGCATCGTGTCTCTTTCACTGGTCTGGTAAAAACAAAAAGCAACCCAACAATGATAGTAACAACAACAATAATCCGTCATAACTATTCACACCAAAATTATTTGCTGATACCAGTGATACATGTATTGACATTGCAGTCATGGACTATGTATGTAATCCTATTTTAATGACTCCAACTGAAACTGAAAATATTTTCACACAATTTAGACTAGGCCTAAGAATAATTAATGGACTCATCTCTGCATACCGGCTAGTACAAAGTGGCTGAATGCGTTGAAGAGGTTTAGAAATGAAAGAACAAACTGTCCAAGTCGAAGACGTCAGCACAAAACAGCCATGTCATCTCCCTTGAATCTCAAATACTGATCACTGATAGCACAAACCGGTTAACTCGTTGACATCTCACAAAAGCGGCTGAGTGCTTTTAATTTAGTATGTCATAAAAAATAGCCAAGTCCAAGAAATCATAATAAATGAATTTCATGAAAAAAATAATTAGTCAATTGGAAAAAACATCCCATCCATATCATGTGTGCAAAATATTATAATTTAAAACTGATTTTCAAGAGAATTATTCAGTTTTTTGTCTGTTCTGTAAAATTAGTGTTTTTGGACTTGGCCGGTTTGTGCCCAACACTATCGATATGTTGATGACCTCTGGTTAAAAACCTATTTAGTAACAGCATATCAGACAGAAGTTTCTTTCTAAATGAACAAGACCACTAATCCTTTCAGTCGACTTAGCCTTCACTAGATCAGGCTGTCAGACAGTGATAAAAAGGAGCCATGTGTATGGAGGACAATACTCTGTACATGTTGAAGATTCCTATTTACAGAGCAGTCCAGGCACAATTAAATTTTTGTTACAAAACCTACAACATCAGCCTAGTACTAGACTAGTTGTGGATGTGGGTAAATCAAATCTAAATAAAATCTATGGCTTATGACATTATACATAAAAACTTGACCACTTACCGCCTTCACAGCATTCAGTCTTTCATTAACAATTTGTTGTGTGTTTCGTTTATAGGCGGCTTCAGAAGGCATGCGTTCTAACTGTCGTAAAATCTTAGAATACAACACTTTCAAGGTCTGTGGGGTAATAATAAGTCATTGTTGATTAATAAATCTTTTGCTGGTGCAATACTCTTAACTGTCAAGCTAAATTTCAATGTTGGATGCATGGCCAAAGAGGAGGATAGATCAAACAGTTCATCTGCCATTTTTCTCTTTTAATAAATCTATTTAAACAAAGGAACAGCAGTGAAAAGAGGGAATTTCTTGAGTTTCATCGCAATAATTTGAATAATGACAGTGTCAACATTTATAACAAATAAAAAACCAAACAACCCTCAACACTGCTAAAACCATAGATTAAACTCCTCTATGCCAAAAGCACATATGTTTCAAAAGACATCAATTTGGAATTTTGCAGTCCTTTTCTGTAATGATAAATAGCATCACACTGGTTAATATTTTATAGAAATCTTGAATTTGCCATGACAGATGTGAGGTATAGCACTAAAGGGAGCTAAACCCTCAAGCTGCTCTGCAGTTGACATCCATTCTTTTTTCAAATGCCTTGATCTATCAGAGGGCTATTGGATATGCCTATTTCTAAACTTCCATTTCTCTTGACCAGTCTGCATGTTTCTTGTTATTCTTACTCTTAGTTAACCATAATAGGATTACTCTTCTTCTTCTTCTTCATAATAACCGACCAACTTAATTCTTGAG
>JAXRKP010000614.1:187500-247500 GCA_037039925.1 Doris montereyensis | reverse complement strand
CAACAGCCATTATGCTGTGTAGAATAAATTAGGATTTGTTTGATTTAGTATAAATGAAGATGATGACTACTTTTATAATAACTTTTAAATTTTAATTTCTGAGCAGGCAAGTTGAACACTAAAATGTCACAGCGTGATCCAAATTTTGACTGTTGTGATCAAGAAGTTATGGATCGTACTAAGGAAAATGTTGTTCCAAGGATGAATATATTGGATTTCAATCTCACAAAATTCCTGTTAGTGACCACTTGCAATGCTGTGGAGAAGGTATGAAACGGTTATATTTTTCCTTTAATTAAGACCATACTCTTCAACTCTTTGTTTTTCATGAATTTGTGTGAAAACAGAAACTAAAATGCTTTGTCTAGATGTGGTTAATTTAGGCTGCATGGATTTTTTTATATTGACGCACTCACATACACACACCAACATGCATTTACTGAAGTTGTAAAAATTAGAAACTTATAAATATATTCCATTTTTATTTCAGGATATTTTGATAACCGGGTAGAGCATTGCATAAATTACACTGCCAGAAGACTGGAGAAACATGAGGAACAATGTGGGATTTTCTGTAATCGATGTTAGGACCCGTGGCTGTTGTGAAAATAAGACTTCCTATGATAAGAAAATTCAGAAATGCTGCAGCGGTATGTAGTATTTTCTCTACATTGAGCGAATATTCTTCATCGCTCTTTCTCTCTCTCTCTCTCTCTCTCTCTCTCTCTCTCTCTCTCTCTCTCTCTCTCTCTCTCTCTCTCTCTCTCTCTCTCTCTCTCTCTCTCTCTCTCTCTCTCTCTCTCTCTGTCTGTCTGTCTGTCTCTCTCTCTCTCTTTCTCTCTCTCTCTCTCTCTCTCTCTCTCTCTCTCTCTCTCTCTCTCTCTTGCTCCCTCACTCTCTCTGTCTGTCTCTCTGTCTCTCTGTCTCTCTCTCTCTCTCTCTCTCTCTCTCTCTCTCTCTCTCTCTCTCTCTCTCTCTCTCTCTCTCTCTCTCTCTCTCTCTCTCTCTCTCTCTCTCTCTCTCTCTCTCTCTCTCTCCCTCCCTCTCTCCCTCTCTCTCACTCTTACAACAGTCAGGAAAATGTGCCACTTAATGAATGTTCAAGGTAAGTATTTCCTATTTCATTGATGATCATTGAAAATTAAAAAGATTTTTCATTAATTCGATGGTGTGTGCAGCATTCTCATTACATAACAAAATACTTAAAAGTAATGATGTCATGGGTCTGTTTCAGGAAGTGGATACTGTATTCTTGGTAAAGAACAAGAATGCTGTAATGGCTATCGCTTAATGCCAAACGAAATTTGCTGCCAGGGTAGGAAGCCCTGTCTAAAGGCCGCCTTAGATGATAATGAGTGTTGTTACAACTTCAAGACAAGAAGAGGCCTCACGTACAAATCAAAGGATAATGTGCAGTGTGTTAATGGACGCCTGAGGAGCAAGGAAGCTGGACGCATTAACTGCGGTCTTTTCAAGTATTATTGTCCGTCTAAAGAAATGTGTTGTGGTTACAATGTGTACCCGCGGGAAGATGGCTATGCTTGCTGTACGGAAACAGGGCGCCGATACAAGATAGGCGAGGAATGCTCTAAAGAGGTAACAAGGTAAGAAAAAAACCGAAAATAAAGTGTGAATGTAAGGTCATTTAAGTTCCTTTGTTGAAGAAGACCAAATGCATTTTTTTATATCTTACTTATTAAGTTGTAAAATGATGTCCATGTTTAATTTTTCTTTCACCGTAATTTAAGATTGGTTTTCAGTTTACTCAAAGTTTGGAATGCATAAGTAGTGTTACAAAACCCCCAGAAATAACCCATTTGTATGCCTCACATCATTCACAATATTTTGAAATTCATATCAAACTTCCTCTGAGGCAAATGACCATTGCTTAACACAAGGAAAATTGAATTATAACTCTGACTCTAACTAAAATAAACAATAATGTCATAGTCGCAGTCATTTGTGCAAACCATTTGTGAGGGAAGGTGAGTGAAAGCTTAAGGCCTTTAACATTTTGTCATTACAAGTTTTAAATTTGTGTGTAAAACTGAGCTCTGGCTAAAAGTTCTTTGAATACACAAAATTTCTTTGACTTTAAATGCATGTTATTGTGAATTTTTTTCACCTCATTTCAGGAAAGAAGAATCAAGTCCACATTCAAAGGTTGTGTGCGGATTGTATAAAATAAACAAAACAACTACAAGTTGTTGTGGCATATTTCAATATAAAACATCATCAAAACATAAAAGATGCTGCTCAGACAGAGAACCGTATGATAGTCGGATTTCAACCTGTACAAAAGATGGGAGGGTTCAACCACTTTCTCTATCACGTTGTTATATTTGTCGCAGTCGCTTCTTTGATGGCGCTGTTGAAGCAACATGTTTAAAAAAATATGGTGAGTAACATTAAATTTTCACAGTTTGAATTAACTTTTTCTTCCTGCACATATTTTCTTGCTTGCATGTTTTTCAAGATTCGGTTTGTTGAGAGTTTTTTTTCTTTTTCTTGGGAAAGGACTGGCTTGGTTTGTTATTTTTATTTTGTATTTGGAGTGCCTTCCTTGTTTGGTTTTGTTTGTTCTGTTTTTTAAAGTCAAATTTTGCTTTTTTTGTTTGTTGTTGGCGTTCCTTTGTTTGCTCTTTCGGTTTTATCTTTGTTTCCTGAAATTTCTATGAGAATCATTTCTAATTTGGGTGTTTGCATTTCATCGTTACTTAAATCTGCCAGGGTGTTATTCATCACCCTGACAGAATGTATTTTTGTTGAATTATGAGAAATGATGAATGTATGCTCAACACAAAAGATAAAAGCATCAAAACTAGACTTTGAAATTAGAGGAAATCTCTGTCTGTCTGTCTGTCTCTCCCTCCCTTTCACCCTCTGTTTCTCTCTCTCTCTCTCGTTTTCTCTCTCTCTCTCTCTCTCTCTCTCTCTCTCTCTCTCTCTCTCTCTCTCTCTCTCTCTCTCTCTCTCTCTCTCTCTCTCTCTCTCTCTCTCTCTCTCTCTCTCTCTCTCTCTCTGTCTGTCTCTCTCTCTCTCTCTCTCTCTCTCTCTCTCTCTCTCTGTCTGTCTGTCTCTCTGTCTCTCTCTCTCTCTCTCTCTCTCTCTCTCTCTCTCTCTCTCTCTCTCTCTCTCTCTCTCTCTCTCTCTCTCTCTCTCTGCAACACACTGTATGTATGGTTGTGTATATGTGCACAGGTGAAAAATTTATAGATCTTCATTTTTATTTTCATAATAATTGGTTAACTCCATTACTAAAACTATCTATCAGTGTGCACGATTTCTTAATTGACAAATTCTTTTCTTATTTCTTCCTTTTACCTTTTCATCTCAGTATTGCTCCATATTAGTTTTTATACTCCGTGCAATTTTTAGTTACTTAATGCGCTGCATTCTTTCAATTTCATACTTTTTAAATTTCTTGTGGGCATATTAAATGATACAGGTCCCACATACAGTCACTTTAATCTAAAACTGGTTTTAATGAAGACTATTTTTTAGCATTTCTCATGGATATTTTAGGATACATGTAGTTGTAAAGGTTTCTTCTGAGAAATGCTAACATTCCAGTTGCTTTCTTATATTGTTAAGTTCCTTCAAGCCCATTACAGCTCATAGAACCGGAGATTATTCCAGTTTCTGTAGCATGAAGTCGAACAGGCGATAATAATCACTTCCTGGACAGGACATTATGTTAATGCAGGTTTTTACTCCCATAGCTAATGCTTATGCCCATTTCACCTGGGTAGAGTGGGGAAAATGCATGTTAAGTGTCTTTCCCAAGGAACACAATGTCAGACCTAGTTTTGCCAGGATTCAAACCTGGAACATCATGATCCCAAGTCCGGCAGCCTGACCACTCAGCCAATGAGGCCACTTTCTTGCATCGTGCTTCACAATATTCTTCCTATTTTAATCTAACGGCTATAATGACGTTATGTATCTGTCATTATCGGTTGTTCTTAGACTAGATCTAGTGGGAATTGATTCTTTTCATCTTTTCACTTATTTTTAACACATGTACTTGGCTCTGATCAAGATTAAATTCCATTTTCCATTTTTATTAGAAGCTTTGTTGTTAATTTCATGGCTTTGATTTAAATCTTTTTTTCAACAGCAATTGTTGCTAAAGTGACAAAAGTAGTATCAAAGATTCATCAAGGTAATGTTATTGTCACAATGAACCTTCAAAAAGTGAGGTTTCTCGATCGAAATAATGGCTTACCAGTTGAAAATGGCTCACCACGTAAACAGGCACAAGTCGCTGGTCATCTACATTCAAACCACGATAAAGAAGAGAAAAACATGCTTGAAATATTACAAAAAGAAATCCAAAAGATTCATGATGTTTTTTGATGAACCAATCAGGAGAAAGCAAGTACAAATTTTTGAACAATCATCATTTTTTATTACAAAAAGCAGTCGTAGAAGACAAAAAGATGTGACTAGATCTATTACAAAGGAATTTTGTAAAAACTATTACTAGTTTGCCTCATGAAGGCACAGAAAACTAATAGTCTTATATAATGGATTATAAAGAAAAGCTTTATCAACAACAAACAAGGTTATGCAATAAATGTGAAAATGAAACAAGAGGTTGTTTTCATATAAACTTACTTTGTCATTTTCATTTATACTGCCTTCAAATATCTCAAATGAAAAGTTGTTGGGCTTTTCGTCATTTGTCATACTTTTCTTTATCCTTGACATCTCTGTGTCAGATCAATAAAACCTAAGTAAGACTCTTTATACACTTTTTAAAAAAATTCAAGTCCAACACAGTCTTATTTTGAGAAAGGATGTTCATATATATTTTCTTTGGTAAGATTTCAAACAAAATTCTCAACTGCAAATAACAATCTCTCTTAGAAAACTTCGGTCATTCAGAGTGAGAGATCTTACTGTGATATATTTTCTTTTTGAAATATTTGATCTGTTGATGGATATTATCTACTAGCCAGCATAGTCCCTTCACTCTATGATTTAACTAAATCATAAAAAGAAGTAACCTTTTTCATGCAAGAGAAAAACCCAGGAATGTCTATGATTTTGATACAATCTATGGATAAGCTTTCATAGCATCAAAAATTCTATTTTACCCTAGCAGTCAATCCTGTCATATAATGATGAATGTGAAATTCTGTCAAACCCAATTACAGCTGACCGATTAGAAATTCAATGTTGATTTATGTACACATAATCTAGTTCTATAATATTTTTATCTTTTGCAAATTTCAGTTCATTTTGATTTATATAAAAATTTCATATTTTCGGCATTTTCTAAGTATTAAAGATTAGCACTAAGATTTTGTTGTAAACAATGTTGGTCCTGAATGTTATGACATAATTTTCAATTTTTATTTCATAAAGATGCACAAATCTTGGTTTCATGCTTGAAGATTATGAAAACTGTGAAATTAAGATATCATTTTTAAAAAAGAGAATTATGATGTCTAACAAACACACTCTGTTGTACATTCAACCTGTCTCATGAAAGTTTCTGACATTCCATTCAAAGTTACTTGGTATTTATTTTCTCTCAGAGTTATTTTTGTATTGTATAATATTGAAAATACATAATATGCTGACATATTTTAAGACATTATAATCAGTGTCTTATATGCTCAAATTTCTTTTCAAGCCTGACATGACTTGTGTTGTTTCAATTTGATCTCTCAGATAAGATCTGAACAAAATTAACATGAAACCAAAGTACTTTTGTTATACATCCTGATGATGGGGCATTTTACCCATTTCATGTCCATTCATGTGTAAATAAAAAATCTTGTACATCCATATTTTTATGATAATGATCATTGAGTCTTAAATACTTGTCATTTTGAAGATTACAATTATTTTTTTTTATCACTATCTGTCCCTTTATACTGTCTGCATCATTACCAGTATTCTCAATTTCATTAAGATAGTTTTAAAGAAAAAATGATACTTTATAACATAAAACAAATAGAGCTTGATGAGTGATTACATTATTACGTTAACAAATCAAAATGCATGTCCCTAGTCTAGACACTGGTCTCTTTGCCTCTTTAACAATGGATACATGGTGCTATCTGTCAGGTCATTTTTAATTTACTCTTTTACAGCCAATAGACAAGTTAATGGTCTAAAATTTTATACATTGTTTTACTCTATTTGTTCTAAATTTTTCAAAGGTTTTATGTTTGGGGCAAGAACTACTTTCTTACAGTAGTCCTTGGTTTGGGGATAAGATGGTTAAAGAAGGAAGGTTTTGTGGCTTTTTGTTTATTGTATTTTTTCCAAGAGCTCTGGTAGGGATAGATTTTTAGAAAATATTTGTTTATTTATTTAAACCAGGGCATAGTCAAACAGGCAATAATTAGAAGGCTTATTTACATTCAAGTGTTTGCTTTTCACTTCATGATATTTGATGTGCGTTATTCATTTTTATCTGTGTCTCAAAATTCATGTATTCAGCTTTTCACTGCCACAAACAGTCATTTTTTTATTATGTACTCATAATATGTAATTTCTTCATGTCAAAATATAGTATTAAAGACATATGAATGGCAGTTGTTAGGAATGAAAAGAGAGAAATGACATAATGGAAGGGGTGGTTGGGGTGGGATGGGGGAGGCATATTTATGTTGCTGATGGTGTTCTTGTGATGTAAACAAACAGTATTGTTTTAAATGTTTTTACTTATCTGAAAGAGGAAAAAAAGAAAGATGGCAGCAGGGGAGGGCTGTATTTGCTACTTTTACCAAATGTTAACATATGTTTTTTTGCTGTGTTTTATCAAATTACTAAAGATGAACGACATCGTTATCTTTCATTATTTTCTGAAACAAGAGAAAGTCTCAAAACTTTTCCTAGAATTTTGAAACTGTTGCTCAACTTCTGAATTTTCTCTTAAAAGTAAAGATTATTGATATTTCCATTACCGACAATGTGATTTTCCTTAATTAAACTATTGTCAATTTGGGCTTCTTTTTTTGCTTCTGCTTTTCTACTGCTGAGAGGTTTTTATTAAATTATATATTTTATTATTTTTAATTTTGTCCCATTAAAAAAAAAAACACCTCCAAAGAAATCAATCATAGCTGGTTAAAGAAATAAACATAGGAAACTATGGCTTGTGCAATGTATTGAAAACAGGATAAATGGCAAACCTCATTTACCTCATGTACCATATTTTCTTGGGGGCATTTTACTGGATACCAAGACTCAATCCTATCATTTCAGTATAAAGGCTGTCAAGGAAATATTTAAACACTCTCATCCTCATTGAGTTTCATCTTGTCATGAAATTGTAACATTTTCATAAGTGTTTACTTCTTATAGCTTTTTATTTTGTATATATATATATATATGTAGAATAATGATAAAACTTTTCAACAACATTTTGCAAAAGATTGAGTTGAAATATATTTATGATTTAAATAACAGTTCTTGTTTCAATTGTCCAAATATGCTTTCAAAATGTGTTGAGGCAAAATAAATTTTCATGATATTGTTTATATTTCTTCAGATTTGAGTTTTTTTTTCTTTCTGATGAGTGAAAGTTTTTAGAAAATTAGAGTATCTCAAATCACTTAATCTGTAAAACTGCATGTATCATAATTTGTTTATAAAGAAAGTAAAGTAAAGTTCCTTCACAGAGCCGGAGCTTGCGTCGGTTTCATATCATGAAGTGGAATAGGTGACAATAATCACCTCCTGCCAGGTCACTAGTCTGACGTAGGTTTTTACTCCTGCTAGTGCTTGTACCCATTTGTACTTGGGTAGATTGGGGGAAATGTGTGTTAAGTGTCTTTCCTGTGAACACAACTGGACATAACTTTGCTAGGATTCGAACTCAAGGACCCCAGTTCGGCAGCATAACCGCACCCACCGACACCTCTTATAAAGAAAGCATTCACCTTATTTGCGAAGTTCTTTCCTTGAATTGCTGATTAAATGTTACACAACAGCAGCTAAATTTCAATAAAGGAAGAAAAGGTTCCATAACACATTTTGAACCTGTTCTATGGAATGAGCTCCTTTACTAATATTCTTTAACAAATTTCTCGACTAAAGACTCATACCATGGTATTGGAAAGAGACAGACATAACAGCAATGTTTAAAACTCATTGTCAATAAATGTCAATATAGGTATTAGGATGTTCTAGACAGAGTAATTCGTAGTCGTTGAGACTAGTACTGGACCATCTTGAGGAGCGTGGCTCCAAATGAGGAATGCCCAGTGAAAGCCGACCGGACGAATATGGACATATTAATAATTATTACTTTATTTGTCCAGGCAGTAGACAGGCAAGCACAAGTACAAGGAGTAGGGATCCCAAGCCCTCCACGAGTCTCCCAGTTGCCTTGCAGGTGGTCTAAGGACCAGCGCTAAGGGAGTTAAGCTGAAAGAAAACAACTCGCTGCCTTGCAGGCTGGTCTTGACTGATCAAAGGCTAGGGAGTTAATCCTGACAGAAAATAACAACCTGCTGATCTTGAAGGACTAAAGGCTAAGGAAGTTAATCCATCTACCTAATAGTGGGCTAATACCCTGCTTGTCCAAAACATACTGATTCAAAGTAATATATACAACGATATTTCGACGCTCTGGAAAAGAACATGACTGTGATTTTTTGAAACATGGAATTTTAGGGCAATTAATGGAAAGGAGTTAGATCTAGAATTAGCTGAAGAAATGGAAAAATTCAAAGTAGACATTTTGGCTATTAAAGAAACAAAAAAAAACGACAAGGAAAAGAAAATAAGACCAAATCATACTTTAATCTTTCTCATGAGTAGATGTCAAAGATAGAGTTAGAGCAGGAGTAGGCATTTTATGCATAAAAGGCAAGAAATGCTACAAGAAAGTTGGAAATTTGTAAGCATGCGGCTATTAGAGGTAAATACTAAAACCAAAAGGAAGAGAAATTAAATTATTGATAGCTTATGGACCAAATGAAGATGCCACCAAAGAAGGAAAAGATATGTCTTCGAAATGATTTACAAATAGCTGCAGAAATCAAACCCAAACAGGAATTAATGGTTTTAGGAGATTTAAACGCTAGACTAGGCAACAATGTAGAACCATCAGGAAGAGTAATAGGTAAAGAAGGAGAGACAACTTCTCCAAATTTTTGATTTTTGCCTAAAGAATAACATAGAAATAGCTAACACATTTTTTCCTCATAAAGATATCCACAAATATACAAGAGTAAAATGAAGGCAGATGTGAAAAGTCAATCATAGACTACATAATAGTTAGCAGTTCCTTTTTTTACAGTACAATGGATGCTAGAGTAAGCAGAGGAGCTGAAATATTAAGTGATCATCACCTAGTGATAGCCAAAATGAGATTATTAACTGAAGAAAAAAACAGAAAAGGAAAGAGAAGAAAGCTACTAAACTCAAAATAGAAGAACTAACTAAATAAACCAATAGTAAAACAGATGTACCAATCCAGGATAAAAGATCTATCAGTGAAAGGCAGATGGATCTGAAGGAAAGCACAATAGAACAAAAGTGGCAAATATATAAAGAAACACTCCCTCAGTTGTACTGAAGAGGTCTGTGGTAGGAAACAAAATTAAATGAGATAGGAAAAGGACAGCATGCTGGAATGAGAATGTCAAGACTAAGAAAGATCAAGGAAAAAAAGGTGCTTGGAAGAAATACTTGCAAACAAAGAGACCAGAGGATAGGATAGATTACGTGAGTAAAAGAACTATCACCAAACAGGAAGTTAGGAAAGCAAAACAGGAATAGTGGGAAGAGTTTGGACAAAGGCTTCAAGATAGCTATCAAGGAAATCAAAAGCTGTTCTGGGGAGCAATGAAGAGCATGAGAAAGTCCAAAGCATGCCCAATACGACAAATTAAGAACGCCAAAGGAGAAATAATGAAAGGAAACGTGGAAAAGGAATTTTCAACAATTACATAATCCCTCCAGAACATATGAAACAAGGAGTACAGATCAATTAGTAAGAGAAACAAGTAATCGAGATGAGAAGCTGAAGATGTAGATATCTCAATGGAAGAAACCCAAACAGCTATAAGAAAAGTGAAATTAGGAAAAGCCCCAGGAGCAGATCAAGTTTATCCAGAATGATTAAAAACCAAGGGAGAGAGGCAGACAAACTACCACATGCAATATGTCAACAAGCATGGAAGTCCAAACAGGTGCCAGACGACTGGAAAAAGGGAACGGTAATACAATACATAATAAAGGATCAACTATGGAATGCTCAAACTACAGAGAGATATCACTACTTAGTGTACTAGAAAAAGTGTATGCCAGGATTCTGGAAATGAGACTAAGGAAAGAAAGTGAGAGGATCAATTGAAGAACATCAGAATTGATTTAGAGCAGGAAGAAGTGTACAAGATCACATATTTACAATTAGACAAATAATAGAAAAATCCTGAGAGAAACATTGACTTGAACTTGAGTTTTATTGACTTAAAAAAGGCATTTGACACTGTGAGAAGGGAAGAACTATGACATTCCTTAAAAGAACAAAACGTAGAGCAAAATTTAATAGAAGCCATTAAAAGTTTTACAATAAACCAACATGTGCAGTGAGAATAGCTAGAAATGTATCTGCAGAATTTGATGTAGATATAGGGGTAAGACAGGGTGTACCCTCAGTCCTCTTTTGTTTATCACATTTATGGATTCAGTCGCAAATGCATCCTCAAACATGAAGAAAATGAATGTAGGTATGTGTAAGCTCAAACCAGTAAATGTATTAATGCTTTCATTAGCTGATGATTTAGTTCTGTTTGGAAAATCAGAAATGGACCTCCAGTCAAATATCACCATAATGAATAAGGAATTAAATAAACGAGGAATGAGAGTAAATGGAAAGAAAACCAAAACAATGCTAGTAACAAGGGAGTTTAAAACACAAAATATTAAATTAGGCAGGGGGGGGGGATTTAGAACAAGTTCAAAGCTACACTTACTTAGGAGTAATGATTAACTCAGAGGGAAAACTAAGAGAAGAAATCAGCCAGAGAAAATCAAAAGGCAAGTGCAATTTATAACTATCTAGGAAAGGCATTTGTAGGTAAGCAAGAATTGTCAACAAAAACCAAAAATGGCAGTATACAACACAGTTTCTTGTTCTTCTCTCCTATATGGCAGTGAAACCTGGACCTTAGATAGTAGGGAATACAGTAGAGTACAGGCAGTCGAAATGAAATATCTAAGAAGAGTAGTAGGGAAAACTAAAAAAGACAAAATCAGAAACACAACAATAAGAGATCAAACCAAAGCAGATAGCATAAAAACTAAGAAAGAAATGAATCAACTGAGATGGTTTGGGCATGTAAAGAGAAGGAATGACAATAGAATAGCTAAATCAGTATACAGTGCTAAAACTCAAGGTAAAAGACCAAAATGCAGACCTCGGAGAAAGTGGGAAGAAGATATAAAAGAGGCATTAGCGCAAAGAAATTTAACTTTCACGGAAGGAAACAGAAAATCTCAGGACAGGGCAGCCTGGAGAAAGATCATTTCGAGAATCTAAAACCCATACACCGGAAGGTAGAATGGGAGCTGATAAAGAAAGAAAGACTTTATTTGTTATTCAAGTTCAACATGAAAAAGCGACCATTAAAGAACGGTGACGTGATTGATAGCGCCGCCATCTTGGTTCATTGTTTAGAACCAGAGACGATGTTGTCAAGGTCGTGTGACGTCACGGCTTTTGAGCCCTATGACGGAGGCCCTAAATATAGGGCCTGCGCGCTTCCCAGACCAACCGTATACGCGCTAAATATAGGGCCTGTACTTTTCTTGGGTTTAAATTTTGCCAAGACTGACCTATAATTAGTGTAAACAGCCAGTGTTGTGATTTACAAACAAGGCCTCCTTTTTATCGTCATTCTCCGATGGGATAGATGTCGATCCACCTGTCTGGACCAATAGGGGGTGGGGTTGGGAGGTGGGGAGGGGGGGATTTACCTGAAAAAACTCGAGAAAATTGTTTAATCTGTCGAGGAACAAACCCATGAACTTTTGGCTTAGAGGCAGATACGTTTCCTATGGACTACCGTTTCCATTTGACCGTCAGCAGACATTATAATATTTTAAAGAGCTTGGCTGATATTACCAACCGTATTCAGAACACTGAAGGGGTATATTTATTGATGTTTTGTTAAACAATTTGTTAATCACATTGCAGATTGAAGTGTAAAATTGTTAAAGGATGTAAGACTCCATAGAGCCAGCCGATAAAAGACAGAAGCTAACTCAGTTATGTTGTCTTCACTTGCTTATCCTCGTCATTTTTTTCAATTTCTTTTAGATCTCTATCACGTTTTACGTTTCTCAGTTTTTGTCATATTTCTTTTTTGTTGTTGCTTTCTGTCTGTCGCTGTTCTTGCAAGCCCCCCCCCCCATACTTTTATCAAGAAGAGGATTAAACTGAGAAACAGAACCAATAAGAAGGTAAAATGATAATATTATTATTATTCCCCTGCATCAGGAAACAAGAATTGCGTTGATCAGCTATTTTGAAAAAAGCAGACACATGGAGTATAAATATAATCATTCAAATATCGACATAGGAAAACTGTTTCTTTTAAGGCTCCTTCTTTTAATGCAGAACATCCTCTCCCACGCGGTCTTTTTTCAGTCAGGTTAAACTGCGAACAATTATAGTTTAACTATTTTCAAGTTCCATACTACCTGGCGGTGCTAAAGTGCGATTATGCCTATGTTTCTTGTTTTATTTTGCACTTTTAAAAATAAAATCGGGGATTGCCGGAAAATTCTTCAATCCTCTCTCTGTGGAACGTCGTTCGACTACGTCGACAAGACCGTCTCGAGATGGATCACAAAACAGGGTTTCGGTCTTCCTGAATTGACAATCAATTGAGCTCTTTTTATATCCACAGGAACCTGATAAGAACTGTTAGATCCAAATTTCGTTTAAGTAGATCTATCTTGACAGAGTTATTATTGATGTAATGAAAAATAAGGTAAATTATTTGAGAGGGCATCAATTGATTCTTAATAACCTATTATCGATAGCTTCCCCGAAAATTTACGAGACGAAATTAAAGTAGCCATGGAGTCTAGTTCAGTGCAAGTCCGAAGTTATTTTAAATCAATCCTATGCTTCGTGTTCAACAGTGTTTGTAAAGTGAGACATCACTTAGCCTGAAAAAAAAGAATTAGCTGAGCTTTCCGATCTAGATCTAGATCTAGAAATCTAGATCTACAATCAATGTATCAGTTTTTTACATTTTGTTTTCACAACCATAATGATGATGTCGAAGATCATTTAAAATTTAAAGAAAAATAGATATCTAGATATAGATCTAGAATCTAGATTTCTAAGTCTAGAATCTTAGCTCTAACTCTACATCTGGGCGATTCCCAGATGTGCTCATCTGAAACGAGATTTCTGTACTGAAAGAATAGAATATCAGTTCAATATAATTTTTAAAATTATAATTTTAGATTTCTAGATTCTATTAAATGTATTGTCTATCTTTATCTAAGATCTATATCTAATAATATAAGAAGGACACCCATTGTCGGGCACACGCTATCACCATCCTAGATGCTAAACCTTTTCGTCAAATTTTAGAATGGGAATGAAGTGAAAATAAGGTGGGGTTCAGGGGTCTCCTACCTGATCGTGAAAACCCAGTGAATAAGAAAAGGGGGGCTTCAGGAGGGTCTCCCCACCAATTAAAAGTTAAGATCAGATATTAAAATTACTCAAATAAAATAATTTTTATACACATATTCTTGATACTTAACATTATTGGGCATAAAAGAATTACACACCACCTAGTTACTTTTATTACTTACATATTCACCTCCGAGTCAAACTGGACATCAATTCTTAAGAAGTGCCAGAGACTGTCTGTTCTACTAAAAACATTTAATAATAAAAAAACCGACATGACTCTTTGGGGGGGGGTTCAATAGTCTGGCACAGTATTTAAGGGTTTGGCCTTCAGGGATTGTACCGATTTTACGAAAGGTAAATTTGTCGTTTAACAGCATCACAAGAGGAGACCGAACACTTAAGTCGTGCTACTGTAATATTCTTGATGTTTACAAGTGTGTGTCACTGCCTCCGTTGGGAAATTCTGACCATAGTATCGTTCACCTGATACCTAAATATAGGCCATTACTAAAATATTCAAAGCCAGCTGTGAAGATGGTGAGACAGTGGACCCCTGATGTTACTTACCAGCTAATGGAGTGTTTGAAGACAGACTGGGATGTCTTCATAAATAATTGTATTGCTGTTATTGAATTGACTGATACCATTTCATCATATATATATATATATATATATATATATATATATATAAAGTTTGTGAGGAAAATATAATAACACCCAAGACCATTAAAGTATACCCAAATAATAAACCATGGGTGACCTGAGGGAGGTAATTGTTAATAAGAAAAAGACATTCAAAGAAAACACCAAGGATGAACTTAAATCAATCCAGAGGGAAATAAAACTTAAGATTAAAGAATGTAAAACAAAGATAAAATTGAATCCTATTTTGAATCAGGGAAATAAAAACAAACATGGGAGGGAATGAATAAAATGACAGGCTTTGAACCGGTTAAATCAAGTGTGAATGTGGAAAATGAAAGTGAATATGTTGAATGATCTAAATCAGTTTTATGCCAGATTTAATTGCCATAATTTTAAAGAAGAACAACATAAATTAAGAAAGATCTTGAATGAAAGGCATTTGAAGAACTATTGACCTAAGAATTAGTGAAGAGGAAGTTATGAAATACATGCTCAGTATCAATGTAAATGAATCTTGTGGTCCAGATAAGATAAATGGCAAGCTTCTCAAGACTTATGCTCATCAGCTTGTAACAATCTTTACCTAATCTGTTTAACTTGTCTATTAATACTAACGCCATACCAACTATATATATGGTAGACTGCAAATATTGTGCCTGTACCAAAAAACCTTCCATATCCATACATGTATGATTTAAGACCTGTTGCACTGACTTCTGTAATTTTAAAATGTTTTGATAAAAATAATGTTTTCAGAACTTTTGAATCAAGTGGGCACATCATTAGATTTGTAACAGTTTGCCTATAAAGCAGACAGAAATGTTGAAGATGCAGTCTTGATTTTCATCATTGACCTCCTGAAACATATTTGAAACCTTCAAAACTTATGCAAGGGCCATTTTTTATTATTATATTTTTCCTCTGCTTTTTTAATACTAAAACTATCAACCCAACTTCTTTATTTCTTTCTTTATCAGTTCCCACCTTTCGTTGTATGGGTTCAGATGCCCGAGATGATCTTTTCTCCACGATGCCCTGTCCTGGCATTTTCTGTTTCCTTCCGTGAAAAGTTAAATTTCTATGCTTCAATGCCTCTTTTATATCTTCTTCCCACTTTCTCCGAGGTCTGCCTTTTGGTCTTTTTCCTTTGGCTTTAGCACTGTATGCTGATTTAGCTATTCTATTGTTATTCATTCTCTTTACATGCCCAAACCGTCTCAATTGATTTATTTCTATCTTAGTTTTTAAGCCATCTGCTTTGGTTTGATCTCTTATTGTTGCGTTTCTGATTTTGTCTCTTTTAGTTTTCCCTACTACTCTTCTTAGATATAATATTTCATTTTAGCGGCTTGCACTCTACTGTATTCCCTACTGTCTAAAGTCCAAGTTTCACTGTCATAGAGGAGAGTAGGGCAATAAACTGTGTTGTATACTGCCATTTTGGTTTTTGTTGACAATTCTTGTTTACCTACAAATGCCTTTCCTAGATGGTTATATATTGCACTTGCCTTTTGGATTCTCTGGCTGATTTCTTCTCTTAGTTTTCTCTCTGAGTTAATCATTACTCCTAGGTAATTGTAGCCTTGAACTTGTTCTAAATTCTCCTGCCCAATTTAAGATTGTGTGCTTTAGCTTCCCTAGTTACTTGTATTGTTTTTGTTTTCTTTGAGTCTACTTTCATCCTCTTTTATTTAGTTCATTGTTCATAATGTTGATATTCGACTGAAGGTCACTTTCTGATTTTCCAAACAGAACTAACTCATCGGCAAATGAAAGCATTGGTACATTTAATGGTTTGAGCTTCCACATACTTACATTCACTTTCTTCACTTTAGAGGATGCCTTTGCGACTGAATCCATAAATGTGATATATAAACAAAAGAGGACTTAGGATACAACCCTGTCTTACCCCTATATCTACATCAAATTCTGCAGATATGTTTCCAGCTACTCTCACTGCACATGTTGGTTTATTGTAAAAACTTTTAATGGCTTCTATTAAATTTTGCTCTTCATTGTGTTCTTTTAAGGAATGCCATAGTTCGTCCCTTCTAACTGTCAAATGCCTTTTCTAAGTCAATAAAACACAGGTGCAAGTCAATGTTTCTCTCAAGGAATTTTTTCTATTATTTGTCTAATTGTAAATATGTGGTCTTGTACACTTCTTCCTGGTCTAAATCCACTCTGATGTTCTTCAATCTGATCCTCTTCTTTTTCCTTTGTCTCATTTCCAGTATCCTGGCATACACTTTTCCTGGTACGTTAAGTAGTGATATCCCTCTATAGTTTGAGCATTCCATAGTTGATCCTTTCTTATTTGGTACTACCATTCCTTTTTCCAGTTGTCTGGCACCTGTTTGGACTTCCATGCTTGTTGGCATATTGCATGTAGTAGTTTGTCTGCCTCTCTCCCTTGGTTTTTAATCATTTCTGGATAAACTTGATCTGCTCCTGGGGCCTTTTCCTAATTTCACTTTTCTTATAGCTGTTTGGAGTTCTTCCATTGATATATCTACATCTTCAGCTGTCTCATCTGGATTACTTGTTACTCTTATTAATTGATCTTTACTCCTTGTTTCATATGTTCTGGATGGATTATGTAATTGATGAAAATACTTTCTCCACATTTCCATGATTTCGCTGTCTCTTTCATTATTTCTCCTTTGGCATTCTTAATTTGTCATGCTTTGTCCCCTTAATTTGCTCCAGAACAGCTTTTCATTTCCTTGATAGCTTTCTTGAAGTTTTTGTCCAAACTCTTCCCATTGTTCCTGTTTTGCTTTCCTAACTTCCTCTTTGGCGATAGTTCTTTTACTCACGTAATCTATCCTATCCTCTGGTCTCTTTGTTTGCAAGTATTTCTTCCAGGCATCTTTCTTTTCTTTGATCTTAGTCTTGACATTCTCATTCCACCATGTTGTTCTTTTCCTATCTCCTTTAATTTGTTTCCTACCACAGACCTCTTCAGTACAATTGAGGAGTGTTTCTTTATAATATATTTGCCATTTTTCTTCTATTGTGCTTTCCTTCAAATCCATCTGCCTTTCACTGATAGATCTTTTTATCCTGGATTGGTATATTTGTTTTACTGTTGGTTTATTTAGTTCTTCTATTTTGAGTTTAGTAGCTTTCTCTCTTTCCTTTTCTGTTTGTTTTCTTCAGTTAATAATCTCATTTTGGCAATCACTAGATGATGATCACTAAATATTTCAGCTCCTCTGTTTACTCTTGCATCCATTGTACTGTAAAAAAAGGAGCTGCTATCTATTATGTAGTCTATCATTGACTTTTCACATCTGCCTTCATTTACTCTTGTATATTTGTGGATATCTTTATGAGGAAAAAATGTGTTAGCTATTTTCTTGTTATTCTTTAGGCAAAAATCTATTAGTCTCTTTCCATTTGGACAAGTTGTTGTCTCTCCTTCTTTACCTATTACTCCTCCTGACGTTTCTACATTGTTGCCTACTCTAGCGTTTAAATCTCCTAAAACCATTAATTCCTGTTTTGGTTTGAGATTCTCTGCAGCTATTTGTAAATCATTTTCGAAGATATCTTTTTCTTCCTTGGAGGCATCTTCGTTTGGTCCATAAACTATTAATAATTTAATTTCTCTTCCTTTGGGTTTAAAATTTACGTCTACTAGCCGTGGGCTTACAAATTCCAACTTTCTAGTAGCGTTTCTTGCCTTTTATGCATTAGGAGGCCTCCTCCTACTCTAGCTCTATCTTTGACATCTACTCCTGAGAAGATTAAAGTATGATTTGGTCCTATATTTTCTATTCCTTGTCCTTTTATTTATTTGGTTCTGTAATAGCCAAAATGTCTGCTTTGAATTTTTCCAATTCTTCAGCTGATTCTAACTCCTTTTCATTAATTGCCCTAACATTCCATGTTCCAAAAATCACAGTCCGTGTTCTTTTTCCAGAGTCGTCTTGAAAGTTCAAGCCGGGTATATCATTGTATATATTACTGAATCAGGTTGTTTTGGATAAGCAGGATTAGCCCACTGTATCCTAGATAGATGGTGGGGCTGCCACCTTGGGTCCCTTACCGGGCCTTGTATTTTCTGTCAGGGTTAACTCCCTTAGCCTTAAGGCAATTAAGACCTGGCCTGCAAGGCAGCAAGCTATCTTTCAGGGTTAACTCCCTTAGCCTTTGGTGAGCCAAGACCATACTGCAAGGCAGCAGGAGACTCGTGGAGGAGGGCGGATCATTTACTCCCCGTACAGGTGCTTACCTGTCCACTGCCCGGACATAATCATTATGATTTTATATTGTCCATATCCATAAAGAGCGGGTTTTGTAATGTATTGATTTTAGTCGTAAAATTGAGGATGAAAGGGAAAGAGATGATATGTATTGTAATTGATTCATTTTGATTTGGTTGTGTTTGCAAAATTTATTAAACTCTAAAACAAAACTGTAGGACCACTTAGCTTTTGAAAATTGCCAAAATTTACCTAGTTTTGCACAAGAAATTCAAGATGGCAGTCATTTCCATGGCAAGTAAACTTTAAAAATTATTTTCACAATTTGTTTCTTCTAATTTCGCCTGCTGAACTCATTTGTGAAGCTTAAAATTGGGTATCTCTTAAAACAAAACAAAAATCCTCAGGACACACCCCTCCTTAACATGCGTCTTTTATAAAATATCTTCTTCCCACTTTCCCGGAGGTCTGCCTTTTGGTCTTTTACCTTGGGTTTTAGCATTGTATACTAATTTATCTATTCTATTGTCATTCATACTGTTTACATGCCCAAACCCATCTTAGTTGATTTATTTCTATCTTAGTTTTTATGCCATCTGTTTTGGTTTGATCTCATATTGTTGTGTTTCTGATTTTGTCTCTTTTAGTTTTCCTATGTCTCTTCTTAGATATTTCATTTCAGCTTCTTGTACTCTACTGTATTCTTTACTGTTTGAGGTCCAGGTTTCACTGCCGCCATAGAGGACAGTGTTGTATACTGCCATTTGGTTTTTATTGACAATCCTTGTTTACCTATAAATGCCTTTTCTAGATGGATATATGTAATATAATTGCCATTTGTATTCTCTGGTTGATTTCTTCGCTCAGTTTTCTCTCTGACTTTGAGTTAATCATTACTCTAGGTAACTGTAGCTTTGAACTTGTTTTATCTTCTCCCTGCCCAATTTAAGATTTTGTGTTTTAGCTTCCCTAGTAAGTAGCATTGTTTTAGTTTTCTTTGCATAAATTTACTCTCATTCCTATTTTATTTAGTTCATTATTCAGCATATGAATCATTAGACTGAAAGTCACTTTCTGATCTTCCATACAGAACTAAATCATCCAGTAAATGAAAGCATTGATACAATGATAGATTTACTGGTTTGAGTTTCTGCAGTCAGGCATACAATTCTTTAACTATGTACGGTCAAATTTATCATCAGTTTGATTTTCTTAGTGAGAGAGGAACTTTCATCTTTTGTTATTGACATTGACAGAAAAACAATATGAATTGAATTGAATGCATTTTATTATCCATGAAGGGAAATTTGTTTTTGTTACAGTGAGTACATGCAAAGTAGAATTTAAGTATAAATTACAAATACTATGACATATTTAATTGTACATTATAAGTAATTCATTAACTTCAGCATAATAATGTAACACAATTATCATGGATCAATATGAACATGACATTGACAGCAACGATGGCAGTCATAAATGTGATCATCATGGTTTTAATGAGGATGAATTTACAACGATGATGGTTTTGATGACAATGATAGTGATAAAGCTCACTTGGTACTACATGGTCATTTTACATATATGATATAGAAGCTCTTGGGGTATTTGCTTGTTTAAGTCTGTTTGAGTATATATTTTGTATCAAACATGTCTCTCTTTCTTCCTTATATATTATTGGTTTTAAGAACTAACCTAATCACTCTGTAGAAATTTTGACAGCTCAAAATTATTCGCTATTTAAGAAAAAAGTGATTTTATTATGACAGTATTATTTGTTATGATGACCAAGCTGTTTTCAATATTATTCATTTTTAACCCCTTTTCCTTTTTTTTTAAACAGATAACATGCTTGGCATATCATGGTTAGATTCAGCATGGGTACCCCATTTAAATCAAAGTAATGTTCTGGATTACTTCTCTGAAAAATCCAACCCATTTTATGATAGGACTTGTAACAACGAAGCCATCAAAATGCAACGTCTGAATCCTGAGCATATGCTGTAAGTACTCAAGGCATTTTCACTATTAGGTTTTACTAAGCTTTACGCATATATTATGAGTTTATTCACGTATGGTGAAAACAATGTAGTTTGTTGTTATGATTATTGAAAGGTTCAAAGTGTGATTTATTTATATTCTTAATATATATAGAATATCAGTCATTTCTCTTTCTCTCTCTCTTTTTGTGTTGTTGTGTGTTTAGAAATATGACAGGGCTGGAGTATTCCCTTCTTCATGCTCAAGAACCTATTTTATATGTCATTAGGAAGCAAGAACGGCATTCACCTACTCAAGGTACATTTTAAACTAAAAGAATGCTTTCATTTTGTACATGGCTTAACATTGTGTGTGTGTGGAAGAAACAAATTATGTCTGTAAATTAAGCACTTTAATGCAGAGTTAATTAAAATCTTTCCACGAGATATCTAGCTTCTTGTAAACTGTTGTGCATTATTATCCATACAGTGAACTAATTGTGTTTTTTATCGCTACACTTGAAAACGCAATCCAAATTTAGGATGGATTTCTTTTATGTTTTCTGACAATCAGAAAGGTAATGTCTATAATAGTGATGGTGGCAAATGGGTGTCTTGGCCAATACATGGGAAACAACGTGTTTGTGAGCGTATTTACTTGTCTTCATATAGCATTCTCTTGAGCCACGTAAGAAAGACAAAGTGATGTGAGCAAAGACACATGATGCCGGTCGACTGGGTCATTGCTTACATAAAAAGGGAGACAGAAAGAGAGATATGGATGGAGTTGTAGAGGTACTGTGGTAGGGCATGGGAAGTGGAGAGATAATTCATCGATCTTGTGAGTAATCCATCGCCAACATTACACACAGAGGCAAAAATCTATAATTTCTATGCACATATCACTTATTGTTCTTCTAGTTTAACAGTACTATATATATATATATATATATATATATATATATATTGTACGTTTAGACGCCTAGGGATAGATTTGTGAGTTTTATTATGTTTCCTTCTAGTAAGTGCTAGGTTTTGGTTCTGCTGGCATAATAAAATAAAATGGGCCGTCTGGGGAACAAAATTTATTTTGGACTAAGAGATAAATTTTGGATTAGACTAGAGTAAAATTTCAGATTACAGGAGGAATTTTATACAGAAAAAATCGGAGCGTGGCAAATCTTTCGGACTAACATAAGTTTTGGACTGATTGTTTTCGGACTAAACTTTTTTGAGTGTATTATCATTCATTTTTAGATTAAAGAATATTGTGGATACTACCTGTTTCAAACCTTGTTTAGCATGATATTAGGTCCTGTTGTATTGAAATCAACACATTTTTGGGTTTGTCATATTTCATCAGTGAAACACAGGATACACTAACCTTTACTTTTAAATTAATTTTCTGGGGCAATTGCCTGAGAGACTCAATGGTTTTGCTTGTAGTACACAAAGATGTCTGTTTTTATATATATATTTATTATCAGGATAACAAATACAATGATGATAATGATTTTTTATTATTATTATTATTATTCTTATTCTTACAGTAGTGACTGCCTAAATGCCCGGTGCGTAGAAAGCAGAGAAAAAGGACACTTAGGCGAAACATACATTCAGGCGAAAATAGGTCTGGGACAACAATTTGATGGGGGAGGGGGTTCAGCAAGTGAGTTTATCGAGCATGGTGCAGAACCAGAAATTGAAAATTTACGTCCTGTGTTTGTGATTTTAATAAACCAGGCTTTCTTTACAAAACCATATTCCAATGCCCCATTTTATTTTATCTGGTCTGTTGACCTTCAGCTCCAGCCACAAAGACCAGGTGCAATGGATAAAGCCAATACCAAACAGGGGAGCAATAAAACAGTTTACACCTTGTCCCTCGATCACGATGGGTCTATTAAAACGCCAACTGATTTCATGCCACTTACAACATCAAGAAAAAGCAATGTGAGCTTTGCTCAATTCTAATTGCCCCGTGACAAACCAGTGATCCGATGGGACAGGCTGTGGGCTACAGTGGGTGAAGTTATGAAGAGAAGACTGGTTGTCATCCTTTATTACTTTACAATGGATAGGTAATGAAGGATGGTTACAATGTATGGCACATTGTTGTGGGTATAAACCATATTAGCTGTAGGATTACACAAATGTATGATTAAAGAAACAAGAAATTTTAATCAATTATGGATGTACTTTATGATAATTTGAAGAAGATGATACCTGCAGTTGCCATTGAGACCGGGCATTTAGGCAAAAATCTTGGTTTTGAAAACGCATTTAGAGGGGCAATTAATATCGAAAAAAAATCTGTTTCACTGAGATTTAGTCAAAACCGACATTATGTCAGCAGCCATTTAGGCGGTCACTACTGTATTATTATTATTATTATTATTATTATTATTATTATTATTATTATTATTATTATTATTATTATTATTATTATTATTATAATCATTATAAACAAGACCTAAAAGGAATTGAAAGAGTTGTAAAATAATCCAAAAAACCCTTTGGATGTCAACTAACAAACAAGAACTATGTGTAATTTATAGCAAACGTAATTAGAATTTGAGCAAAGGGAAACATGTTATATGAATGAGAAGAAAAAAATGGTGGCAATTGAACTTCCTTTTTTTGATTACAGTCACACCTTTGGCTGACTACTACATAATTGCTGGTACTGTTTATCAAGGTCCAGATTTATGTACAGTTGTGAATTCTAGGCTTGTAAGTATCTTAAATTGAAAAGCTGTAATCTCCCTAAAGGTGTGTCCCTAGACCACTAATACTGTATTATTATATTAGTTTGAGCATTATTATTATTGTGAATAGTAGTGGTAATAATCGTTTTTTTTTATTATTTTAATTAATTAATAACTTTTCTTTTCCTGTGTTCTCTTAACTTTGGGGAGGGGGGGGTTGCTTTATTTTAATTTTAGTATAAATATATGAGTAACTGTCAAAATATAGTCATTCTACATCATTGAAAAGTTTGTAGTGTCCTTGGTTGTCAAGGAAGTGGCTGCCATCTTGGATTTTGACCCAATCATGAAAATCTATCTCCTCTCTTAGTTATGAATAAAATCACTCAAAACATGTGCAGATCCTTTTTCCATTCAATATCTAAAGAATGGCGTCAAGTTTTTTTAGATATTTTTGGATAGTTTTTTTTAAATGAATTTTTGAAAATAGCATTTTTTTTTTTTTTTTTTTTTTAAATTCTCCAAAAAGTTTACAAGATATTAAAAACACCTGATGTCCTTCTAATAACATTGACGAGAGGAACCTGTGTGCAAAATATTATACAAATCAGTCGGTAAATGACGGAGAGGAAATAGAATTTTAGTGTGAACAAACAACATTTCAAGAAAAATGCAAAATATAGAAATGAAAATAAAATAACAGAAAGCACACTCTTCAAATGGATTGCCCTTCTTGCAGGCGGCCCCATTACTCTTTTGACAGTCTCTGGCATTGTTAGTAATGTAAAGGAGATTGTAAAACTAGATTTAGATGTGCATTGCTGTGAAAACAGCCGTCAAAATGACCAGTTTTTTCTTTTATCTATTCCTTTCTTGTGCTCGTGTTTACATATGCTTGGCTGGCCGTCATCTCTTTATGCCACGAAGCATTCAGCGATCGATGTGCCGTGTTCCCGAAAGCCAAGCAAAAGAATTGTGTTGCCACATTTAGCCACCGCTAAAGGGGTTTTCAGTTAGTGTTAGGGTAATTTATGTAAAAATTTTGACTGTTTTTACCTTACACTCGCCTATACAATATTTTGCAAAAAGAAAAATATACGTGATATGGACATTTTTGCCATAAACTTGTAGATAAATTATTGTTTTACCCGAACATGCAAAGAACAGAAAGTCAACATTTTGGTCTCAGACTTCGCCAATCAAGTACCCCCCCCCCAATCAAAATCTACCCCCCTTTGTCCTTTGTTAAAACGCTTACCCGTAATCGTTTTCATGTCCTAATGCAAAAAGAAACAAGGGCATATCTTTGGATTCTATACCATGTTACTTGGTCATGTGTATAGGACTTTGTTTCATTGCATGCTCTCATTTCATGTCCGTAAGATTACTTTTGAGCGAAATCTAAGAATTGCGTACTCATTATATTTTAATCAGAGAATTGTGTCAATGTACAACTTTAAACAATATTAAGAGGACTGTTTTTATAGAGCTTTCACATTTAGAACCAAAGTCTCCCCACCCTTCCCGAATGCAGCAACTCAGAGTTGCTAGTTTATCTGAAGGTTAGCAATAACATGTAAATGGACATAGCCATAAAAAGTGCTTGAAAAAGTTTGGGAGCAGTGTCACTAAATTAAGTTACCAGTGTCCATAAGACTGGTGAATTTAGCAGACTGCCATACTTTTATTCATCCACGTATGTTTTTTTTTTTTATTTGCCTGATGAAGTCAGCGCTGTTCATATGGCGAAGACGTGTTTTGAATGGCTCCTGTTATTCTTGTCGTTTTTCGTGTTTATTCATTGGGATATACTTATCGCTATCGATTGGACTTTAGCCTGTGTGAAACTTGTTATGTTCTGTTCAATTTGGACAATTTATTTGGATCTTAAACAGTGCATTATTGTGTAAAATAATATGTAAAATAATATTGTGTATCACTTTCATCATGCAAAGGTATGTGTATGACAGCGACACTCTTAAATCCTAAGACCACCGGTCAACATAAACAATGTTCCCACGATTTCTACAACATACCGTGTCGTCGAAACAAAAGAGGAAGGAAAGGTGGGGTCAAAGCACGAATGAGTCGTAGGCATAAAAGAACTGTGTTACCTATTGTTGTGACAGGAAATGTAAGATCTATAAACAATAAAACTGACGAACTACAGGCATGTACTAAGTACATGCAAGAATACAGAAACGCCTCTGTTGTGTGTTTAACTGAGACATGGCTTGTTGACACAACACCAGACAGCTGTGTTCAGCTAGATAATTTTATCTTGAAACGTGGCGATCGCGACCTTCGTCAAACAGGAAAAAGAAAAGGTGGGGGCGTATGCGTCTACATCAATGAGCGCTGGTGCCACCCTAACATCACTCTGTTGAATTCAAGTTGTACTCAAAACCTGGAACTTCTCAGTATCTCGCTGAGACCATATTACCTACCCCGAGAATTCGGTAAAGTCATCGTAAATGTCGTCTACATACCACCTGAAGCACACGCCCAGACTAATATCAGCCATAACAGATACAATAAATGAACAACTAACAAAATCGCCACATGCTGTGATTATAACAACTGGAGACTTCAATCACGTCAAATTGGACCGATGTATAAAACTGTACCAACACGTCTCTGTTGCAACACGAAAATGAAAAGACTCTAGATTTATTCTATTCCAACATTAAGAACGCCTACAGATCAAAGGCTCTACCACCATTAGGAAATTCTGATCACAATATGATCCTTTTGATGCCAAAATACGTGACCCAGTTTAAATCTGTTGCGGTCGCTGAAATGAAAGTAAAGGTTTGGGATGACATCGGGATAGAACGTCTGCAATCGTGTTTTGAATCGACCGACTGGGACAGTCTAACAGACTCGTGTCAAAATGTTGATGAATTAGCCAATCTAGTAAGCTCCTACATTCTTTTTTGTGAAGAAAGTGCAATCAATACAAAGACCGTCAAATGCTACCCAAACAATAAACCATGGATCACAAAAGAACTAAAACTCTTACTAAACGAAAAGAAAAGGGCCTTCATGACAAAAGACGCAGCGAAAAGAAAAACGATACAGAAGAAAATAAAAGACAAAACTAGCGAATGCAAAAAAGAATACAAAACACAAATTGAAAATAAATTCAAATCAAATCAAATCAAAACGGTATGGAGTGGCCTGGCAACCTCGGCTGGGACGAAAAGCCAGAAAATCGAAATTCTATTGAAAAATGGTGATGAAAAAACTACGTCAACAATCTCAATAAATTCTACGCTAGATTTGACGTAATAGACTTCGCTAATGAAAGAAAAATGCTGAAATCAGAATTATCAACCACCTCGGACATTTCTATCAACGCCACTGAAACTCAAGTTTGCAAGATGTTCTACAAGCTAAAAACTAACAAAGCCAGTGGCCCCGACAACATCACGCCAAAACTTTTGAAAACGTGCAGTACACAACTGGCAGGGTTATACACCACCATCTTCAATAAGTCACTAGAGGAAAACAGTGCCTGCAATCTGGAAGTCATCTAAAATTACTCCTGTACCAAAAACAAATAGTGTCAGAGAAAACAACGATATGCAACCAGTGGCCTTCACATCAATTCCCATGAAATGCTTGGAACGACTCGTACTAAAATCCGTCATATCCTCGTGTGGAACAAAACTTGACCCATGCCAACTTGCATACAAAGCCAACAGAGCGTAGAAGATGCAGTTCTACTCTACACCGACACTGTCTACAGGAATCTTGAAGCGCCGAAAAGCTATGTCTGGACACTCTTCGTAGATTTCTCTTCGGCATTCAGCACAATCCAACCCCACATTCTCATTCCAAAACTAACTGAAATTGGAGTTAACAAATGCACCACACTCTGGATTTTGGACTTCCTAACATCGAGACCCCAGTACGTGTCTATAAAACAGGACAAAGTGCATGATTCAACAACAATGATCACGAACACTGGCGCGCCACAAGGGACAATGTTGGCTCCAGTACTGTTCTCCATATACACAAACGATTGCAGGAGCACGAAAGGAAACACCCACATTATCAAATAGGCTGACGACACAGCGATAGAAGGTCATATTAAGACCCAGAGTGACCTCAAAACTATGAGAGTGAGATTTCACTTTTTGTCGACTGGTGCGATCATCATCATCTTCAGCTCAACGTGAGGAAGACGAAGGAAATCATCTTCGATTTTCGGATAGATAGTAACTCAAAAGAACACCAGATTGACATAAAAAACGAGAAAGTGGAAATTGTGTCCAATTACAAATATCTCGGGTCGTTTTCGACGAGAAACTAGAATGGAGTGGACAATCTGCAAAGATCTGTCAAGACGTGTACAAACGAATGTATTTCAAGAGGCAACTCTATTCTATTGACTTAGACACACCAAATTACTAACCATGTTTTTTTAATCTTTTATTTTAACTGTTCTCAACTTCTGTTTGCCTGTTTTGGGAGGAAATGCCAAAGAATTGGATACAAGAAAATCAATCGATGCCTTAAGCATGCGTGTAAAATGCTGAACAGAATACATTTATTACAGTTTGATAATATATGCAAAAAACTATGCAACAAGAAATTGAACAAAATCATACGTTATGAAACATACAACTTGTGTGACCAAATAAATGGAGCCAAAGAAGTGGAAGATTAATTCATTTTAAAACAACAAAACAAAGATATCTTAACTCATTCCTTCCATCGGCTATAAGACACTACCCCCCTCTATTCCTGTTGTAAATTAATGTATTATTTATAAGTGACACACAGCCTATCCCAATCTTTATGCATTATGTTTTAATACCCAAAATAATGATAACACCTAGGAGTAATGATTAACTTATAGGGAAAACTATGAGAAGAAGTCAGCCAGAGAATCCAAAAGGCAATGACAATATATAACCATCTAGGAAAGGCATTTATAGTCAAACAAGAATTGTCAACAAAAAACAAAATGGCAGTATACAACACAGTTTATTGTCCTACTTTTCTGTATGGCAGTGAATCTTGGGCATTAGACAGTAGAGAATACTGTAGAGTACAAGCAACTGAAATGAAATATCTAAGAAGAGTACTAGGGAAAACTAAAAGAGACAAAATCAGAAACACAACAATAAGAGATCAAACTAAAGCAGATGGCATAAAAACTAAGATAGAAATAAATCAACTGAGATGGTTTGGGCAGAATGAATGACAACAGAATAGCTAAATCAGTATACAATGCTAAAACCCAAGGTAAAAGACCAAAAGGCAGACCTCAGAGGAAGTGGGAAGAAGATATAAAAGAGGCATTAAAGCATAGAAATTTAACTTTTTAGAAGGAAACAAAAAAATGCCAGGACAGGGCATCCTGGAGAAAGATCATCTCGGGCATTTGAACCCATACGGTAGAATGGTAGAATGGCAACTGATAAAGAAAGAAAGAAAGAAAGTTGTTAATTACGTTTATTGCTAATTTAGATTTTAGCTTTATGGGGTGTTTTTTTTTCTGTCAACAGCAAAACACATTACACAATCTACAGTCAGCTTTTGATGAAGGTAAGCCCATTCATTTATATAACATTTTGTACTGCTCAATGGATACATGGATATTCAATTTACCTTTGGTTGGTTTTTGGTTACTGAACTTGCAACTTTCAAATTATCTGAAGTACCTAGTAGTGGTAGTAGTAAATATGTTTTATGAAAGGGAGGAAGATATATCGGCAGAAGCAAAAGTGTACCATATCCATGAACATGCTTCCCAGTGCAGAAAACCAATTCATGTTGTACATGATGTTTTAGAAATATTGATTCACAAGTATATAATATCTTGGGTGATATCAAGCACGATTATTAAATCGAGTCCATACTCACAACTGAGGTTGATGTAAACAATACTCTTCCAATTTTGTAAGTATAAAAATCTGTTTAAATTGACGACTTATGTAAATGAAAATTTTACTCAAAGATGGGGTAACAATGAAGTTTCCTGTTAAATTAAATATCACTTTTGGTAGAAAAATTCCTCACATGAAAACCATCATGGGATTATTTAGAACCTGACTACAAAATATATTTATTTTGAGTAGTTTAGCACAAAAGCCTTTGATGCTAAAGAGCGACCAACTCAGAATTATATGAATAGATAAGTGCTACCAAATTTGGTTTGCTGACATCCATTTTCTTGCCGTGAATAAGGCAACTAACAACTAAGTATAGTATGAGTGTTAATAAATATTATCTGTACAGTTGATTTCTTAAGAACATATGACTGGACAGATTTCTGGTTTCGGGCATTTTATCTCAGCTACAAAGGTGGCGTTGAGAGTAATGGCAAACTACCACATTGTGCCGTATGCCTAGCAAAAAATCAGGACCCTCCTCTTGGTTACCCTGCACTCAACTCTGTGTATTGGACTTACTTTACTTTACTTAGATTACTTAATTTGACTTTTTAAAAACCTTGTGATCTTGTGATGATTAAGGAAACAGAGAAGTAGGCCTGTCTCTGTCTTCCCTGTTCTTTGGAGCTTTTTAATGACATTGGATATCAGCTTGTTTGATTCTTTGTTCACAGCTTTGTCTACTTTTAATCTCCTTTTCAAACTGATTTTGATATACGCAGGATCTGGTATCTAGTCCCATTGGAAACTAAAAGTTTGGCAAACAGTGCAATTTTAAAGGGCTGATCAGACAAAATCTCCTACCTTATTGCTTGTACAGTTAATTTATTCATTCATTGGGGTTGTAAAACTTTTATATTAGGAAGTGTTTTGAACTGTTCGTAGAATGTGCACAATAAATTAAGATTGGCCCTATGGGGACACCTTTTTGTCAGTGTTCACTGTTCGTTTAAGGGCTAGACAGGCCTACCAAAGATCAAGTGTGATTGTAAGCTGGAGGAAGATCATAGTACAGTGGTCTCCACCCAAGAGACTGGCACCTAAGAGGCTGTTTTTTGTTGCCTCCCGAGGGCTGGCCTCTTAGTTGGAGATCACTGTATCTATTTGTATGCCAACATTGGAATTCAGATCTCGCACCTCCTGCATCTGAGGCACATCTTTCCAGAAGATTTCATCCTGTAAAACTTGTTCATGTGGATGTCTTAAATTCATAAACACAAACTCCTTTATCAGCTTTGCTCTTCTATCTTGGAATACTGTATGTAATGTTATTCATAAATTGTGATGTGAAGAGTTCAACCTCTTTTCATTCCTTTTTTTTCAGCTTTACAATTTGTACGGTTTCATCCGTCTCGTGATACTCATGGAATTTAAAGAAAAGGAGGAAAGGGTAGGTTAATGAACTTAAT
Source organism: Doris montereyensis (assembly GCA_037039925.1). Classification (NCBI taxonomy): domain Eukaryota; kingdom Metazoa; phylum Mollusca; class Gastropoda; order Nudibranchia; family Dorididae; genus Doris; species Doris montereyensis. The sequence continues at coordinate 217,009 of JAXRKP010000614.1, read as the reverse complement.
GGTGTTTTAGGACTTTAATTTATATAATCATCTAGACTTATGAATCATTTAGAGAATGTCGAAAATATTATCACTACTGCATTTTTAACCAATTGTGTGGAGATTTATTATATAAAAAGATATTTCTTACAATTTTTCGATTGTGGATATTTTGTTTTTCACAAGTAGTGAGACTTTAGAGTTTTTTGTCTAGCTAAGAACTACTCCATAACTGCTGTAAATCCAGTCTTTCCTCTAAATCATTCTTCTGGCATCATACCCTGTGTTTTCCACTTGTTTCAATGAAAGATGCCCTTAAACTGTGTCTATTTCTTATTGTCTTTTTCCCCATTAATTTGGTCAGCTAAAATTTAAAACTAGCTTTGTGATTGGTCAGTTAATCATTTTAAGAAAAATGATATATGTTAATATTGGTAGAGTCAATTGGATTGGAGCTGTCAGCTCTCACTGGGGAGGGGGCTACAGAGTGAGAAAGCAGTGTATGGATGTGAGTCGCCTAGGTCATAATTGATTTTTATTGATTTGGCTTATTCAAAATACATATCAAATTGTATAGGTTTCATGAATAGTAAAGTATGTGAATTTTTGCTCAATTACACAGCCTGTAAACATAAGCTAACTAGTCTCAGACAAATATGCACTGTGACGTTAAAATCTCCTGGGTACAGTGAATTGTGAACACACTGTGTAATGACGTGAGCTTAAGGTTTATGGGTTAACTAAAAATTATGGATCTGGGTCACTATTATCCAGCTTAAATGCATACTTGAAATGTCCATGTTGTGAAAAAGACATTTTGAACAGTATGAGAGCTGACACACAGTCATTCACATTTCACTTTCGATAATCTTGTCATTTCTTTGAGTACATTCTAATGTACTTTATCAAAAATAGAAGAAGTATTGATTTCTTGTTGGTAAAGTAAACTTTTTGTTGATATGTAAGCACAGCAGAAGTTTAGGTGCAATTACAATCTTGTCATTTGAGACTATGGGAGTAATTGGCTCATGTGGGAAAAGTGGCATGTTTGTGGTTATATTATGGGCCTGGCTAGAATTAAGTCTAGGACTACACCTTCTTTCTGAACTGCAAATGAACTTGGCTCTGAAAAAGACATTAAAAATCATATAAGAATTAATGCCTTACTAAGTATTCATACTATAAGAGGACATTGAATCTGTTCTGTCCACAATGCTAAGTTCAAAGTGTACAACTTTCTGTCGTGACATTCACATTAAGAATTAGTTCTGTTTATCTGCTTGAAATAAGAAAAGAAAGTATGTTGTGTTGTTTAAAGATTATATGCCTTAAATTCATCATAAGTTTATTTTTGTATTATTTTATGTGCATGTCACAGAGCCCTCTGACAAGGATAAAAAACCAAAGAAAAGGAAGAAGCTAGTTCCAAATTTCAAAGACAGCGTGTTGATCTTCTGCTTGGAGAACTCGCCAAGAAACATCCTCCACTCTTTACACCACCTCCCTTTGCCCCCAACACAACCTGCACAACCTGCTCAACCAGAAGAGAAACCGACCACGAATGGATCCATGAAGCCTCCTCCAGAGAAAAAGCCCCGTTTAAGATGACGCTTTTGAAGATGATAGCAGTCATAGTAGTATTCGTCAATTAAGACACAGTTTAGTGGTTTTAACTCTGAATTGGCCAAACGGGCGATCACGCCGTTATGAACCTTTCTCTGCACCCGGGCGATCATCGCCCTACAAAAAATACTGAGCCCAAACTGGAAGATATAATTGATAACTGCTTGAACTACTTCACTAAATTCTTGAAAGTAGATTTCAAGACAGATTTCTCAGCTTAGATTTTCATCTTTTGTTGACTTTACGATGTCAGGTCCAGTGAAGGACCATCAATGTTATTACTAGGCCATTTAGCACTAGAAAACATTTTGATATCTTTACTAATGATTAGAGTGAAAGGATATGATTTTGATGGCATGTCAGGGATGACATTAGTACTCAAATGATGCAGAGAGGTGAAATAAAGAGTGATGATTGATAACTTGAACCTGTAAGACACTTTTATATCTAGTATTCATCTCACATCAGTTTTTCTAATTACATAAGCACAAGAATGACTTGAAAAAGTCAGTTCATGCACAATTTTTTCTTTATTTTTGTTTGTGTAATCAAATTCATGCATGTTTCCACTCTCTAGACAGTTTCCCATTACGACATTATGCATGCATTATAAATAGGTATAAGAATGTCAATTGATGCATAACTTATCAGATTTTACCTTTTTTAGTCCGCGGGGCCAGATAACCCCCCATCTCCCCCCCTCCCCCTGGGGGAATTTATGGCACCTATTTTTCTAATAGTTGAACCCCTGAGGAGTGATCAGGTTTGCCAAAATTAAGTGTTGCAAATAAAGAGTTATGGCCCTTTACTCCATCAAATTTGTTATTTTGATATATCTATCCAAGATAACGCCTTAAAATCTGACAGGTGTTTAGAGAAACAATCATTCTAGAATCTATATCTTTTATACACTAGTAAATTAAATGCCAATTGTCATCACTTTTGATATTATTGAAACTAATTATAGTCAACAGACTACATCCATAGTTCCAAATTGTCTTTCCATGCTCTTTGTTATGGTTGTATTAATTATTTTGGGATATCAAGAAATAAAATACATGATTTAAATGAATTACTTTTGGAACATCATAATATGTGGAAGAAAAATGAACTCCCGACTTTCTTATTCTTGTACTGTCACTCAAACTGAATCGACAACCATGTTATGGTATCATCAGAAACTCACTGTCATCCTCTGGAATATCCACAATTTCATTTGGGAATATATCACCATCACACCAGTTGATTTCAAGCTTGCCACATTGAAACACCAGCCATTATTTTCGGGTTTGGCAGGCTTGATGTGCTTCAGACGCAAGCCTAATCATAGCGGTAATTTGCCCCCTGTATGATTCAGCAAAATCATACTATGGAGGCAGTTGAGAAAAAAGTCCATACCTTAGGGGTTCCCCTGAGTAACCATAGTCATGCTGGACTTGTGTCACATTAGACAAACGAATTTCCAATCCAGCTAAAAGAGCACCATCAATTTCTTCTTTCCTTCCAAGCTGTGCAAAATGGTCAACCATTATTTCATGTTTATTCATTATTGGCGAAAGGTCATTTTCCCTTTTCTGTAAAGCTGTGGTTGTGTCACATCCTGTAAAACTATGCAGTCCTAGAATTTTTTTCTTTTTTCAATTTAGACACATTAAGTTGTCTTTTGTTGTTGCAAGTTCTAGTGTCAAATAAAAGACATTTGTCAATCTTGTCAACAAAAGCAAGGAGAAGAAGAAATACGTCGGTATCTGGTGACCGGACGATAATAGTATTGCATGATGTGTCTGAGGAAGCATGCAAGCAATGCAAGATGATTTTGTGTCTGCTTCTTCTTGTGATGTTGATAGATTGTGCACTGGTTGTGAGTCGGTAACCTTTCCATCTTCACCACTAAGCAAAGTACAACTATCTTGGTAACTGAAGTAAATTCGTCTGCCTTGATGAAGTCGAGAGGCATATTTATCATATTCCCATTCATGCAACAGAAGACTGATGACAGCAGTTTTGTTTTTCCATTTGTTAAAAGGATTTCCAATTTCGAGGTAGTTTTGTTGAATGTCCTCTGATGATATAAGTATTGGAATCCTCTTGTCCTCGTCTTATCCTTTCTACATCCTTGATTGATGGCCCGACGTGTCATACCTATCAGTGACAAAATGTACCACATTGGTATTGGGGAGAGATGTGAAGACCTTCAAGGCTAATTCTCCAAAGGTATCAGGTAAGCCCATCAATGACTGCAAAGTGCATTTCCATCAATTATATAAGTATCACTAGTTTCAGGTAGTTTTGATGTCATGACGTCGGCACCTTCCTCCAACTTATGCAAAAGAGTTGCCTTGTTAGTTTTCATCAGAGATCCGTCACTGATTGCTAAAGACCAAGGAAATGGACTCAGAGGATAACTCATGACCTTTGCTAAATCAATATCGTGTGCTTGTGAGATCATGAATAGCTGACCAAGCATGTTTCTTTGTGCTGTAACTTTAACTGCTTTGTTCTTTCCTGAAGTTAGGCTGGTCTGTTTAAGGCAACTAAAGGTGGTTACTTTTTCTTTCTCACTGGTTCATGGAATGGAATTACTTTCGTATGCAATCGTTTTTCTACAAATTCTTGGAAATTCTTTTTCTCCTTGAGATTGTACAGACAAAAGGTTTGTTGCTATGTTGTTCGGTAATCGCGGTGAACTGAAGACAGACACACAAGGTCTCCATCAGTTTCAAATGGATTCATAAACCCTGTTATGGCAGATACGGTTTTTCCACAAGTCTTTCACTCTGAATGATATTGGCAGGACCGCTTTCTCTGTGACTACTGTTGTTGTCTTCATTGTTAATACCAGCAATTGTATGGATAGCAGAAACATAACTTGCACGACTGTGACACACCATCTGTAATATGCAGGGCGGTTCTTACTAAATCCAATGATTCCTCCTTTCGTTTTTGCGTGCTTGTTGATCGTTTCCTCGATAGTAAGGTCAATTGCTGTTCGACAGTTGGGATGACTTGATCTGTTGACAGTGAGTCCTCCATTTCTGAGAAGCACTTCAGCACCAGGATGAGAGTTGTTTATATTCATCAAGCTTACGTAATATAGAGTCAGGTACTTTGCGTAATTGTGGTGATCCATGGAGAACAATAATGGACAAAGCTGTTGAAGACATCTGATGTAAAGGTCGAAATCGTTGGTCTTGGTTGCCCTAAGAAATCTTAAGAGAATCCAAACTTTGTCGATATACTGTACCCAGAATTGTGCTGTTCTGCCATAGTTGCCAGCTCTTACTTCTTCCTTATAGTGAAAGTACTGAGATGAAAGCTCTGAAAAGGCATCAGAAAAAATGACGGTGTCATGCTTCGTTGGATCTGAGTGCATTTCTTTGGCTGCATCTCTGGTTTCTTTAACAAGCTTTGACATTCTTTTATTTTGTTCAAAAGACATAAATAGAAGTCTTTCAAGGGCTTCTAACAAAACAGAATGGACTCGGATGGCCCTGTTGTAGTGTTTTCCATTTAGAACGGCATTTATTGAACTGCTCGCACATATTCCAGCTTCCACCACAATGTCATCGAAACCTGAATCTTTCATCAGTTTTCCGAGGGCACTAAGATAGGTAAGTATTGTATGGAAAGCCCCAAGGTGAACGAAAACATCCTGATACACATTTGAAAATTGCCAAACAATATTGTAAGCCTTTTTGGCTACAGCCAGATCAAATGTAAGAAAAGTGACTTGTTGCCCAATCTCACGTGTGGCATTTTGTGATAGCTGTATGATTCTTTGTATTGTCTTGTTATCATTTATTGTAGCATTTATAGGAGACATGTACTCAATTACAGACTTAGCTGTAGCTTCTGTTGCTTGTTTACTTATGAAACACAGCCAACCTTTCCAAGAAGGACATTTTAAAGGATAATTGGCCCATGAAAAACCAAAGGAAATCGGATTGTAAAGCAGCCATTTCTGCAGGTGGTCCATCAACTCTTAATTTGTCAACATGTATAACAGGCTCCGCTCTAGGTTTTAAAAACACGGTTGAAGCTGTTGCGGTCGGTATGTTGCTGATCGTTTCTTTGTGGTCGAAGAGCTTGTGGAAGGTGGAGGAATAACTACAGGTTCATTATTCACTATCTTTGACTTTGATTCCTGTATCACAATTCCATGAGCCGAGTGAGTGGTGCCAGTGCCTGTTATTGTCTCTTCATTTAGATCAAAATTATCCCAGCAAAAATGTAGAATCTCATGTTCAAACTCGTTGATAGCATTTGGGAGAAAGCTGTCTGACTCTGTCACTTTATCACACATGGCTGTTTCAAGCTCAAAAGCACAGAATTTGAAACCGAGTGTCCAAATCTATTTAATATGGTGACTATTTGGGCACTTCCTATCACATGTCGAACTGTCATACCTAATAACAGTTGTTTCGGTAACTTTCACTTTCCATTTGTGACAGCATAACACAAGTCTTGACTCATTGAATTGACAATTCTTCCACAATGCTCATTTTGGACGTTAGTTGACTTTTTACGAATGAGACAAGTTAAGAAGTTCATAAGTATTGGTGGTAATGTGTCCATTGTGTTAATCAATACATCTGCTGTCGGTGGCCACTGAATACTTGTTCTTGAGTTGAATGCCTCTAGAACTGACCTCCTGAGAATTAGAGCCGCTTCTCGATTCTTCTCTGTTCTGACACGGTGCTTTCAAACGCTGCTTCAATAGCATGACCACCCTTGACATCTGAACAATATACCAGTTCACTTCGATAATTTGGTTGCCAAAATTGAAGCCTGTGACCAAAAGCATGTTAAAGTTTTTCTTTCAGCTTGTCAGTTTTATAAAGTGGATTGTAAAACTTGGGAAAATGTTCTTGCATATACAGAGAATATTTTTTCTTTTAACATGGTCATCCTTTCAACATTAAATTCCTCGATAATATGCCTTTCTACATAGTTATGGAGAAAGCAGAACGATTTTCTGTGAGCTTCTTCTCTTTCTTTAACATCTGTGTCACTGCCCTTTGCATTATTGTGACGATCTTCATTCCGTGTGTACTCTTTCCGACAACTGTCATGGTAGTGTGCCTCTTTTGCAACGAGACAAAAGTTTTCAGTCATACTTATCAGACGGGCATCTGAGTGGCGAAATGCTGCGTCTCTCAAAGAAATTTTGGCTGACTCAGTCACACATTTGGTCAATTTCTCTCTCTTCCTGTTTATTATACGATTTGCTTTATTGCAAATAATGCATACATTCACAGAAAAAAGAGGCCCCTCTGTTGTAGTTAGACGTTTCCTCTTCAGTGGACTTGAAGTTGAAGTCGATTCTTCATTCTGAGCTTTTCTTTTATAATATACTTTAAGTTTGTAAAGCTTTGATAGCAACAACGATGATATCCGTGTTTGTTAGTGTTTAAAGTAAAGGGGATCTTGTCACATATAGATGTAAATCTATAACGTGGCTGATCACTAAGTAGTCGCTTTGACTTCACTTCTTGGATTTTATTCCATCCAGTTTCAGTAAATAGTTTCACATCTCCGCAATTTTTTAAATCAGGGTTGTGAATGACACAAATTCTTGTTCTGCTCAGTTGTTTACCACGTGTCTTTCTTTTCAAAGAAACTGGGGTTTCAGAGGCCATTTTTACATAAATATAATTTACATTATCTTCAGCAAAACATTTGAACAAAGCAGGTCACCGCAACCTGAAATACAAGAAATTATGATGCATAGGTTAATCATCTGTCCTTTGCTTGAATTATTATATTCAGATCTTATGTATTGTTTCATTATCCAAAGCACTTTATACCTCCAAGGAGTTTTTGCGGCCAATTCTATGTCCAGCATTGCTGAATAAAGTGTTGGAAAAAAACTCTGGATCAAGTAGACAAGGCAAGCACGTGATCAGCCCACCGTGCATATCTAGATCTTGCCACTGTTGAATGTAAATAATGATACAGTCTTCAATAAATATCGTTAAATGGGTCACACAGTCGTTTCACTACTACTGCTGAGTAAATATTTTTAGGCTTATCTCTGTTGTTGCTTTCGTTTCAAAGTCATATCGGAGAAGGATTGCAAACCGCAGGTCCTATATTTGAAATTATCTGAAGTGTTTTAAATAACATAAAAACAGTTTATGTTAAACCTTAAGAAAAATAACGATATATGTCGCATTCTAAGAGCAACGTTTCATTTGCATGTCATGTAGAAAGTCCATGCTTAAATTCTTATTTATCACAAATAAGTTAATAACTTACTGCAGTGAAATTATATGTTGAAGTAAGGAATCAATGTTATAAATTTGATTTTCAATTTTAGGTGTTTCATTATCATCAAGACTTTTTAATATTTAATAGCACAATCATGGGAAAGTACAGTGAAGAAGAATGAGCATGTGTTTTGAATAAAAACAATATGACTGCCAATGATGAAGGGCATAACTCTTATAAAAAATGAACATATCAAGAGATCTTATCTTGATCCTCTCTTATATGGGCTTTGAATTTAGTTCATGGTTGAAAACGGTATTGTTTTATGATAATAGCTAATGCTATTTAATTTCATTTACAATTCCGAGAAATAGCGGTTTGAATTTCATTTTCACTATTTTGATCACTTATAAAAATGGTTTTGAAATGAAATAACGCAATTTATAAATGCTTGGAACATATCCGCATGATACCATGATATTCTTTGGGGTTGTAGAAGCATAATAAATATTATTTTAAATAATTCTTTTTTTTTTTTTAATGTCAAGACTTCAAAGGGCCATAACTCAGTGATGGCAACACGATAAAATTGGCAAACAAGTGAAATTTCTCTCTCAGGGTATCCAACTAACAGAAAATATAGGTCTCATAAATTCCCCCAGGGGGGGAGGTTTTCTCCCATTGGCCTCCGGACTATTTGGTGTATGGGTTTAGATGCCCGAGATGATCTTTCTCCAGGGTGCCCTGTTCTGTCATTTTCTGTTTCCTCCCAAAAAATGTTAAATTTCTATGCTTCAATGCCTCTTTTATATCTTCTTCCCACTTTCTCCGAGGTCTGCCTTTTGGTCTCTTACCTTGGGCTTTAGCATTGTATACTGATTTAGCTATTCTATTGTCATTCATTCTGTTTACATGCCCAAACCATCTCAATTGATTTGTTTCTATCGTAATTTTTATGCTATCTGCTTTTGTCTCTTTTAGTTTTCCCTAGTACTCTTCTTAGATATTTCATTTCAGCTGCCTATACTCTACTGTATTCTCTACAGTCTATGATGCCATAACCCCTTACATTTATACATTTTCTGAAAGCTCTAGATTTTGATGAAGAAAAAAAAAGTTTTGAAAAGGCCTAAAGATCTTCATGGGCATTTGAAATTAAAACAAATAAAAGCTATTTCACAGTTCGACAGTAAAAGGTCACGGTCATCATAATTCATCCTTATTGTTTCATCACAGATGGAAAAGTATTCCCTGACTTTTCAGAAAATGTATACTTATCTATACCTCCGACATCAAATTATGCCTTGTTTCTTCATCTATTCATCCCAACCCCTAATTGCCATAATGAACATTGCCACCACAAAAGTTTATATAGGCCAGTTCGAGGGTTAAGAAAACTACTTTACAGCAATTCATCCTATCATAATAATTTTCTTGCAGTTTTCTTCTTAAATGTAGATCAAAGACAAGAGTCATATCATCATTAAACTACTGTAAGTGACATTTGCAGGACAGTTTTATTTCAATTAACGGAAATAGTTATTTTTAACCTTCATTTCATAAGAATGTTGAATAAAAAAGATAACATTTAGACGTTCCATTTCTACTCTTCTTATTATTTCTGTATGTGTGTGGAATGTATGTGTAATTGGTATGTATTTAGGTACATACGCACATATATGTATGTATGTATGTATATTTCTATATGTCCATCTTTCTACTAGTTAGATCTATCTTTGAGCTGCTGGTACTTAAGGGGGGGGGGGGGGTTATTTTACTTTTGATTTTAGGTTTTTGCTTTTAGTATGTACATGAGTAACTGTCAAAATAGTAATCCTATATCTTGTAGCGTCCTTGGTTGCCATAGAAACGGCCGTCATCTTGGATTTTGACCCAATTTAATTTTAGGTTTTTACTTTTAGTATGTACAGGAGTAACTGTCCAAATAGTAATCCTATATCATTGAAAAGTTTGTAGCGTCCTTGGTTGCCACAGAAACGGCTGCCATCTTGGATTTTGACCAATCTCCTCCCTTAATTATGAATAAAATCACTCAAAATCTGTGCAGATCGTCTTTTCCATTCAATACCTAAAGAGACATTGGTTTTTAACAAAATATTTTTGATAGTTGGCCCGCAATATGATCAGATACAAATACAAAGCACACTTGGTAAATTAAACATCAGGGTACAAAGACAAGATTTAGATTTAATGAATTTAAAAAAATACTATATAGTCACTCGCTCACCTTGCGGCCAGGCCAAGGTGTGACCATGTTATATAACTACACATCCATGGTGTTAATTCACATAACATTTTCAGAGTAGCTTCCCTTAATTTATCAGCATGACTTTCGTTTACATCCGAAATGTCTCCAAGTAAAAGAGCGGGCATTTATGAGAAGTTAAAGTTGGCACATCAGAAAACATCGTTTGGTGGAAATTTCAGGTAGGTTGACTTAAACATTTTTCCTCTTGCAAATATGAATTTATTATTAATGTGGTTTTGTTATGGGTATGTCTTAATATGATTAATAATGAATATGGATGATAGAACAAGTTGATTATACGGAAAAATAAAGAGAAATGGGGGTGGCCGCATGTAGGCCATGTTAAATTTAGTGTTTGGCTAGACGCGGCCAGAATGGCCGCACCGAGGACGGTAAGTATTATTTGATGGCCTGCATGCGGCCATAAGATCGCATCACACTTATGTATAGAAAATAGAAAGAAAACACATAGATCTAGATCTAATTCATCTAGATATAAGAGTGATTTAAATCATCATAACTCCTTAACAGGAATGTCAGTTATATTTAGATCTAGATTTTCATTCAGATAAAAACCACCCTTTAAGCAAGCCTAGATTTGATCTAATCCTATTGGAGATAGATGATAAACGCTAAAGTCATGTGTACTAGAAGTGCACATTAAAGAACTGTTAACAGTTTGTATAGCTATTTAGGCAAATATCCCTGCCCAAAAACCCTTAAACATAAATGAACATAGATCTAGACCTAGATCTACAAGTACACATTTTTTCTACTTCTTTTTATTTCCCAGACAATAAAAATGTATCGAAAGAAACCAAAATGGTCTCAGGAGTCGCTTCAAAAACAATAGAAGTAGAAGCTGTAAAGAATGGCATGGGGAAACGAAAAGCTGTAGAATGGTATTCCCTAGGGAACATTTTGTGACAAGACATCAGGCAGGCGAAGACTTGATAGAACTGCTGCCCAGACCATTCTAACAACAGAAGAGGAATTAAATTTTTTAACTATTTAAAATTATCATCACAAAGAGGATTTGGGAAGACTAGAGAAGAACTTTTAATGACTGTTAGTGTTAATGTTAAAAATATGCTGGATTTTAGAGGACGAGAAACAAAGTGGAAGAACAACTTGCCTCAAGAAAATTTCAGTGGAAAAGTTTTATCATTTAATTGAGCTAAATTTGGTTACCAGGTTGCTTGTAGCAGCGTCTCATGATTACTGTGCTAGTGTGTTGCAGTGCCAGCGGCCACTTTGTATGGCCAATGCTCATTTATCCTGGGAAGCAGTTCCGGGGCTTCCAGCCAAATGAAGTATTTCAAGAGGCTTACGTAACAAAGTCGGACAATGGTTGAACCAACCAAATCATCTTTAAAGAGTGGTTGGAGACCGTTTTTATCCCCCAAACAGCAAATTTGAAAAAATCCCTCTTTCTTCTAGTAGATGGACATGTCAGTGACATATCGATGAGAGCTGCAGAAATCTGCATAGAAAATAACATTATTTTGTACGCACTCCCACCGCATAGCTCACACAATATGCAGCCATTGGATGTTGGAGTATTTCGCACAATGAAAAACGAATGGCGCAAATCGGTCAAGACACAGAATGAAGTGGAGATCATGACCAAAAGATCATTTGCTACTGTTTTTAAATCTGCATTTATGAAAACACTGTGTCAAGAAATCTTGTCGCCCAGGCCTTTAAAAATTCTGGCTTGTTCCCTTTGGATCCTTCCACTATTCAATAGGAAAAGTTCTTCCTACATCTGAAACTGAAGAACCAGGACCAGCTGGTGATGCTCCTTAGAGCAGGTTATTAACCCGAGTTCTAAATCGCACACATCTGATCGTCTTACAACTCCCACTGCTACACCTACCGTGCCTGATGCTGCTACTACTGCCAGGGCTACATCTGCCATGCCTGATGTTGCTACTACTACTACTACTGCCACTGCCATGCCTGATGATGCTACTACTACTACTGCCATGCCTGATGCTGTTACTACTACTGTTAGTGGTACATATGCCGTTCCTGTTGCTGGCACAAGCAATCAATCAAATGTCTCAAAAGCATCGACCTTGAGGAAATTCGCCATTATAAGCGCACAAATAGGTGAAGCCACTCTAACAAAATATTATGAAAAACTGGAGGAGAGGTCCAATTGTACTGATCATGTTTATGAGCTTTGGAAGTACTACCACGAGAACATTCTGAATGAGACTCAACCACGTCGTAGTAGCAGTCCACGTCCAATTCAGCAAGATTCATTTATCATCCAGAGTGATCCAAAAGGGCCCCCAACGAAAGAAACGAAAGGTTATGCAACAGCCATCTCTGATCAGTTGCCAACAATTTGTACAAATTTTAATTGAAAAAGAATCATCACAATAAGAGGAAGAAGAAAGAAAACTAAACAGGAAAGCTGAAATGGAGAAAAGAAGATCGAAAGTAAAACAGAGTTAAGAAAAGAAGCGTAAGAGAAGAAAGAGAGAAAGGAAGACTGGAAATGAAAAAACGTAAAGAGGAGATGAAAAAGCGAAAGGAAAATAGATTGAGAAAACAAGAAGAAAGAATGATTGAGATTGAGATGAAAAAAGCTTGTAAAGGAAAAGGAAAGAAAAGGAAGTCAAGAATAGATTCTGTATCTACCGACAGTTCAGTGGATGAAAGTCAAATGATATTGGCTGACCGATCAGATGAAGATGTAGATGTGAATGTGATAGAAGATTTGTTATTGGATGATACGTTTGAGGTTGAGAAGCAGTTGACAGCACATGAGGATGTTGGAAAGCAAGCGGAGGAAGAAAGCGTAAGTGACTCTGAATGAGAATGTGGTGATAGATAATTTATCGAAATGGGTGGAAAGAGAAGTTGAAGATGATAATGAGGAGGAGGAGGGAGCTGACATCATAGATGTTTTGAATGACAAAGAAATGAATGTATCGGAAGTTGAAGGCCAACAACCAGCGGAAAATCAGTCCACGTGGAATATAGATATATTTAAACTTGACTAATTTGCATTTGATTATGTTTACAGTTTGTTGGATCTTAATATTCTTATTGTTTTATGCTCTTGTAGACTGTTTAGTGTTCTTTTTTATTAAAATTGCATCTATGACCTACACGTTCGTTTTATACTGTCTTTTTTCATTTGTTAGCAATTTGCTGAGTTGTGAGTTCGTTTTTCTGTATGTTTTACATGTGGCCGCACCCAGGCCATGCTATTGGCCGCACCTGGGACAGGTGGCTGCACCTATGGCTTACCAGCGACCGCACCTCGACCACGTGGCCGTACTTTGGCCATTTTTTTAAAACAACGTTTAACCCATTCTTGCTATAAATAACAACAGTGACGGCATCGCACCATTTCCAATCCACAGGCACAATCACATGGCCTAGCCGCAGCCACAAAAAACTAGGTCAAATACGATAGTAGAGAAAATATAGATGAATGTTCACTCGTGGCCGCAACTGGGCAAGTGACTATGTAAATGTGCAAGAACAGCATTTAACTTTTTTTTTAATTTCCTAAAAAGTTTACAATATATAAAAAAACCTGACATCATTCTATTAATATTGACAAGAACCTGTGTCCCAAATATAATACAAATCATTCGGTAAGTGGCGGAGGAGATAGAATTTTAGTGTGAAAAAACTACATGTCGAGAAAAATGCAAGTAAAAAGATCAAAAGAAAATAACACAAAACAAACACTTCAGACGGGTTACCCTTGTTGTAGCAGTCCCCTTACTCTTTCGACAGTCTCTAGCATTCTTGCTAATGTAAAGAGGATTATAAATCTAGGTTTAGATGTGCACCGTTGTGAAAAACAGACATCAAAATGACCAGTTTCTTGGTTTTTCCTCTATATCATACACACTGACGCGCGGCCTCTTACTCTTACATCTTACATCACACAGCAATGGGCATCTTGGTGTTGCCACATTTGGCGATCAACTGCCAATATACAGGTTTTTACTGCCATCTTCTTAGTCAGTGTTAAGTTAATTTACGTCAAAATTTTGATTGTTTTTACCTATCCTCACCTACAAAATATTTTGCAAATTTTTTTTTATGTCATATCACATATGGACATTTTTCTGCCATGAACTTGTTTGATAAATGATCGTTCTACCGAATATGCAAAGAACAGAAAATCAACCTTTTGGTCCCAAACTCACTAGTCCAAGCCCCCTAAATCATGGTATTGCTCTCACTAGCCTATGCTGTAAATTTTATGTTATGAAAGTTGTGTTAAGGATCTATATCGGCTTTTATATTTTACTAATTTCCATACAGATTATGTAGAAAATATTTCCATTTTTAGAATTCAGTTTATTGTTTACAGAATTAAGTCATGTAACAAATTTGTTGAATTGGATGTTTAGATATTGCAATCCCAATTTATTATTTCACTTTGATATCTGATAATAAATGTACAAATTAAATATTCTTGACTTTTGGTTATATTTTGTAGTGTTGTTTTAGTATGTTGCAACCAGAAGAAGAATGAAAATGTCTTGTTTCCTCATAAGAATAAGGCATACAATTTGAGATATTTTGTTGCTATTGTTGTTCATAAGTGTTGTTTTTGTTATATGCTTCTTTCAAGATTTAAAAAAAAACAACCCATGTCAATAGGGTTTACTAAAACAAGAGTGAAATCGTGTGAGAGTGAGAGGTGTGATTTCTGATCATGTAAAAAAATGATATCTTATTGAAATGTAAACATTAGGCAGCAACAATCTCTCTAAAATGTAGCAACTGCATCAGATCATTGTCTGCTTGTGTGTTAAATTTCAATAATAATAATAACAATGGATTTAAGAGATACATTTCATTTACTGGCCCATAATATCATCAGATACAAATACAAAGCACACTTGGTAAATTAAACATCAGGGTACAAAGACAAGATTTAGATTAAACTTTATTTCAATGTACAGAACAAAGCATATGATTAAATATGATTGACATGCATACTAAAAAAATCCCATGTTTCATGACATCATCAGCAGCATCTAGACAGTATCACTCTTTGCTTATCACATGTACACATGTATGTATTTGGATGAAATATGTAGTAGTGAAATGGATAAAACCCAACAGTAACTAGTAACCCAAAATCAATACTGTACACATTTGCACACCATTATTGTAATATTTGGATACTTGTGGAGATGAAAAAATTCTTCAAATGAAAGAAAACCAGACCAAATACTGTTGAATGCGGTACCAGTATGAATTAATAAAAAGGAACAAGAAAGTTTATCTCCCGCTCCAAAGCGTAATTTATGAACCTTGGAATGCTGAAAGTAGCGAGTGAAACCGAAACTGAAAGCATGACGTGAGATGAGAAGGGTCACAAGGTGTTTAACTTTGTGGTGATGATAACTCTGATGTTCTGGTCAAAAGCAGTACACACTGACAAGCCTTGTTTATCAGGACTCCAGTCAAAGCTGCTGATGGGCTGAGTTGATAAAGTGACGTTTTGTAAAGGTCAACTGTGCCTGGGACTCCCATCTCTGTACCCTCGCCATCTTTCTTTGATCTCGATGATGGATAGGAACTGTCAAATTTGATTGGGAGAATAAAATTGGTATCTTTTGTCTTTTTTACAAATATATGTACGGAGTACTTAAAAGTAAAATTCAAATCATAAGAATTAAACACTGATGATACATTATGATGTCAAGTGTCTTGTTTATTCAAAGGTTATTGGGTGGAATTTATATTTTAGCTTACAGTTGTGGCTTTATAGACAACAAGAAATCTACTAGGACTTAAATTTTCATAAATGTCTAAATTAAGGACATTCATCCCTAGTGATGTAAACTATGATGTAACATTCATCTTCAAGTCACTTTCATTTTTATGGACAGTTTCTTCTTTTAGATAAGAGAATGTGCATACATTTGTATAGTATAGAAAATAAGCAAGCAAAATCAATGCATCTCCGAAGGTCTCAGTTTTTAACATCAGGGACTGACCATAGGCATGAGAGATGGAGCCCTTGATTTTTTGCTTTTTTTTTTTTTTAACTTGGGAGTGGGAGTAAATGGTAGTGCCCATGAATTTGATTTGATGCGACTTTTCATTTTTTTGTTTCTAATAGTCGAAGGGCAATTACTGCTCAAATACTCCCTAACCATAACTGCAGGAGTTGCAGTTGCACTAAACCTTCATGAGAAGGCATTTTTTTATATTTTACCCAAAATTGGACAAATCTAATTTATTTAACTATTGGATGGAGTAGTTCATTCCCTTCACATTGATATCAATAAAAAAGCTCCTTCATTTTATACAATTTTTTAAAGAAACCATACACTCATACAGACCGATCAACACATCTGTTGTACCATAAAAGCCAGAATATTTGTCTAAAGTATAGCAAGTTTGTACTCATTTTAGTCATCACAAACTACTCTATCCCACAAATCTACTTTTGATGAAATGTTATGAATATTCGTTTAGATCTGCTGGAAATTACAAGACACATTCCATGCGGCTATTATAAAAAAAATGCTATCCGACATAAGTATAAGGTATCTGGAGCTATTGAAATAGGGTCGACAAGAAGTATTTGAGAGCCTCTAAAGATTGTAAGATGTTTCAAATATTATAATGCAGACCTGCCAACTTTCTCAGGGACAAAATAAGGAAAATGAATATTTTTGAATCGTGACATGTCGATCGATGCACATTTGCAATAACGGACGTTGCACCCACTATGCTATCGCAGTTGTTTTTGTGCGACTACAAGCAAATTTCTTAGCGATTTCCAAATCTGGGCACATTTCTCTTAACAGAGTCCCAAACTGATTACTAACCGAGACAGGCAAGTTTTTCTCAATAATAAATTTTGTCCATAAAACCTCTGCCCTAATCACACATTGATTATTCGGACTGGGTGCCCAATAGACAAAAATGGTTATTCGGACCCGGCCTGCTGACTTCCGCTCTTGTGGCGATCTCTACCCCGGGTCTCAATAGCCAAAAATGGTTATTTGGACCCGGTCTACTTTCTCAGCCTTCGTTCGTTCCTCCGGACCCAGGATCCGAATACACTTTTGGTTATTCTGACCCTTTGTTTCCCTTACCGTTTAGATCTTTGCATTCATGCGTATTATTGACTTTTGTCTACACATATCAATTGATTCAGTCAGTTTCAGATTATAATGGGTGTAAACCCTATAATTTGATACCATTTTGATTGAATTTCGACACATTTTGATCACCGATTGAACCGATAGACTACACCCTTGCAAATGGCGGCCACCGATCGTAACGAGGCCAAGACAGGTCAAAGTCAAAGGCCAAAGGTCGAGCGAATAACTAATCAATGTCAGTTTATTTCTTGACATCATGTAGATCTAGTTGTAGTTGTAGCCTACTACAATTAGACCGACATGCCATCCGCTTCTAATTCATTGTTTGTAAGTTGGGTTGGGTTTTGAGATGGATCACCGAATAATCATTTTTGGCTATTGGGACCTGGGGTAGAGATCGCAGGAGCGGAAGTCAGCAGGCCGGGTCCAAATAACCATTTTTGTCTATTGGGCACCGGGTCCGAATAATCACTCCCTTTGAATAAATCCAAAACGAAGGTAAAACTAATAAAAAATATAATCCAGGTATGATTCGAAGAAAACAGACACAATCAAGAATGCGCGCTAGATATAGAAAATAATGAGTCACACAATGTGATGTCAGAAGAAAAACAGAAAGGAGGAAGAAAGAAAAGAAAGAAAAAGACAGTGATGATAAGAAACGTAGTAGAGAGGGATGTGAAGAATGAACGAGAATGGAAGGTTCAGATCTAGAATGAAATAAAAATATGAAAATAAGTAAGTAATAAAAGGTGAGAAGGAGATAGAAAGAAGGAGAGAAATATATATATATATATCTATATATATCTATATATATATATATATATTTATATATATATATATATATATATATATATATATATATATATATATATATATATATATATATATATAGAGAGAGAGAGAGAGAGAGAGAGAGAGAGAGAGAGAGAGAGAGAGAGAGAGAGAGAGAGTGAGAGAGAGAGAGAGAGAGAGAGAGAGAGAGAGAGAGAGAGAGAGAGAGAGAGAGAGAGAGAGAGAAGAGAGAGAGAGAGAGAGAGAGAGAGAGAGAGAGAGAGAGAGAGAGAGAGAGAGAGAGAGAAAGAGAAAGAAAGGCAGGGAAGAAAGAAAGGGAGAAAGAGAGAGTGTGAGTATGGGAAACAAGAACAAAAAAATAGGATAACTATAAGACTATAAGTGTAATGCCTGAGGTAGTACTTAGATCTAGATTCTAGATATTTCTCGTTTGTTATCTGACAAAGGGTTATACCCGAAACGTCACGTGTTTATTCTGTCTTTATAAGTGGAGTTGTCACTTATTGTCATATTTCGCCTTTGACTTCACTCCACTGTGGCTCCTTCGTATTATTTACAAGCAATGTCCTGTAAACTTTCAGACAAATATCTAGAAAAGGATTTTAAATTGTGTCAAAGATGCAGTCAGTCAGTCAGTCAAGGAAAATCTTGGGTTAAAAGTAGATGAGGTAGATAAGCTCAGATCAAATAAACATTCCTTAACGTATAAATGTGCTGTGTCAGTAAGTAGGTAGTCCAAAGCGAAATCTCAAGTGTAAGCAATGGAAAAGAAATTGCTACCACTGGAAAGAACTTTATTACCTGAGTAATTTGATGCCAAAATCATTTCTGTACGACAATATTAAACGGAGCTACAAAATTTTCAAATTTTCTATCTCCTTCTATATCTTGCAAAAATGATCACTCACAAAACTCATACTTCTTAAACTTGAAGTCAAGATGATATAAAACAAGCCCAATTTTTGTCACGACTCTCCGAAAACTACAACAATACAGCTTTTTATCAATGCAGAAAATGAAAAAATGAAAAAAAAACGGGCATAATTTGTCTATACACACTGAATCGACGACGCATACATGAACCGGCGACTGGTCAGTCCCACTTTCTAGATGTCGTTAGAAGACTGTGCCGAGTTTCAGTTGCGGACGCATTAAACAAAGCTTTGTCGCGGTAACTCGCAAAGTCGAAATTTAAAGACACTAGTAGTTTCTAATGCAAAATTGATTGAGCTTTTTTTTTGGTGGGCTTGTTTGAGTTCCTTACGTAAGTGGCTCTACGGAGCGTTTAAAAACTTTATTAAGCCGGATGAGCTCTTAACTTTGAGATTGGTGGGAGCAATGGGAATCATTGTAAAGCCTATTTTTAGCATGATCTGAGTCGATCAATCAGAGCCGACTATCAATCATTCACTGAGCTATCGCGTAATGTAAAGAAAGAAAGGGGTGTCTGGCGAGCTGGTTTTTCACCAACTCGCCACTGGCTTTCGCGTCTGACCACCCTCGTTTACTAGAGTGTGAGATCACATCGTATTACACTTTCCCTATCACAGCACACATGGTTGGAAAGAGTTTGAATAGAGCTTTCGAAAGGTATAAGCCATATTACGCTACTACGTTGTATAGAGGACAGGGGCTAGGTGAATAGGAATGACTCACGCTGTGGTGAATGGAAAAACAGGGCGGTTTGTAAGGTAATGAAAAGAGTTACAATAAACATACTTTTCAAGTTAACATTGTCTAAAACTCTTTGATTTTAATAGGGAAACTTTGATACATTTGTGTGCTGCCTTTACAATTTAATGTAATGGAAACACATACATGTTTATTAAGAAAAAAATAGAGCTCACACTTTTGAATGTAGAGAAAATCTCATGTTGAGAATAACCATACTTACTATTTCCACAAATTCAGTGAACCATTTCCCCCTAAAGTCATGAAAATATCTCTGTTTTGTGGGAGATGACGTGCGAGCCATACGGTAGATTTGTGAGCCTTGGAAGAGACACAATTATCAAATAAGTACAATAGTCATGGACAAGAGATACACAAAGTAAAGTGATTGCTCATACAATTATATTTCATTTATTAAAATAAATTCTCCTTTTCATTGATCATCTCAAGAAACTTTCAGTGACCCAATAAGATAAAAATATAATTGCATTTTTCTTCTTCTTTTTCTTCTTATTATTATTGTCATCATTATTAACAGTATTCTTATTATCACTATTATTATTACCATTATTATAATAATCATTTTTATTATTATCATCATCATCATTATTATTTATGTTGTATTTATTATTAATATTTTATTTCTTATTTAAAATTTTATTTCTTATTAGTATTATAATACAAAAAATCAGAGCAGCCAAGCCATTTATTAGACATATGTTTATTTTATTCTGTTCAAGAAGATTCAAGGAAACTTACATCTATTTGCATAATTTTTCACCTTTTTATACACATGTAAAAAATTATCGTGAAATTTAAAATACAAGTTTTGATTTACAAAATTACCTACATCAACTCACAAACATACAATTACAGGAAATCAAAGATATTATCAACTATAAAGCAAAATTGACATAGAAATCTTAAATAAACATATAAGATCCAATTCCTACCTTCTCTGTTACATTTGCAAAACCTTTGGTTGGGTGTTGTGTTCTCATGTCATACACATGAAATTTTGATTCTAAGGTGGTGACCGCTAATTTGTTCATTGATATGTCTTTGCGATCAAATTCAACACAGCAGATCTGAATAAGAAGATGATTATTGTGTTATTTGTAGAAATGACATACTTTTTCTAGCTAAAAGAAACAACTGATAAACTGATGAGATGTTATATATGTGTCTTGAGAGATAGATCTTCTTACCATGGTGTAGCGTATTTTCCATATGTATTAAGTTGTGAGTCAGTAATAAGCATCAAAAGCGACTTGTACCATCATATATTTCTATGCCTCTCCACTACAAGCTCCATGCATGCTGACCAGTTCTCCTTTTTATGGTTATTAATGAATTAATGACCATTGGCAGAATACAGAATGACCAATCACTGATCTTGTTACATTTGGATCTAGAGTGGACTAAATAAGCAGTGACACAAAATGTCACACTCCAAATCATTTTCATTTCCAAAATAAATTCTATTGACTGGATAGCACATTTTACATGAATAGCTGAGTTGCGATGTGATGTGAGTTACGTATGACATTATTGGCTCACTAGCTTGTTGTTTGGAACTAACACTACAGAGCAAACGAAAATAGTCTTCCATGATTATCACAACCCATTATTAAGCACAACACCCAGGTGTTAAAATTTTGAAGCTTAACTTTTCATTTACAGGTGTCGATCAAGAGTATGAAGTTCTGACAAAATGACCTCAAAATGTTCTGGTTTAGTTACCTTGTTATTGATTTCCTTAGTGCTCACGCATTTAACCATTGAAAAATTGAAAAGAGCAGCAAGAAAATCAAAAGCCAACTAAGAAAAAATGAACTTTCCCCATTCCTAAACAAAAAACTAGCAGAAAGACAAAGCAGACAAAAAACAATAATAACACCTCCCCTGCCTAAAGAAGTACCGACCACTCTCCTCTTGAAAAAAAGAAAAGAAAAGAAAACTAAACACAAAAAACAAACAATAACAAAACTCATCTCCTGCCTGAAAAAGTCATGACAATAACAAAGCAAAAGATTTCTACTCAAAACCTGTAACAACCCTCCAACTACATGAAATAAAATGCCTTCATAATTTATTCTGTTATTTCTATAAATTTTGTCTCTCCTAGTAGATCTTTTTATACTACAACTACAAAACAGTGTTTAAAATATGAAAGAAATCAGGAGAAATTGACTAAAACATAAATGTCATGATTGAATTTTAGACATAGAACATAACAAAAGCTGACATACCCCATTGTTTACATTCGTTTCCCATCTCAGAGACATGTTCCGCAAGTCAAACAACTTGATGTCTCCATTGTCATAGCCTGCAGCCACACAGCGATCTTCACCACTGTAAGCATTTCCTATGTGAGCAGATCAACAAATTGGGTATAAGTTTTGAATAGTTCAAACCTTCAGCTCGCATAAAGTATAAAGTAAAACTATGTGTTTTCATAACCTAAGTACTACAAGACATGCCCTTCAGTGGAACCCACAGGGACCATGAATAACCTAAGAAAGTTCGTGGATGATGATTAGAAAAGATTTTTTGTAGAAGGACTTAATAAGATAGGAAAAAGTGGAAGTCTGTTATTCGTGGCCTATACCCTGGTATAGGGTGAAAAGGCAACGATGATGATGATGATTCATAACCTATTAGGAAAACATTGAAGCTCTCACTTCTTCTTTCATCCCATGGAATTGTTTGGTTCCTTAAAGATAAACCTTGATATAAGACTCTTTCAAAACTGTGATCAATTTGTTTTAGATAATATTCAGGTAAACACTCATTCCACATCACAAATAGCATTACCAAAAGCAACTGTCCAGCAATCCCGTTTAGTCTCTCCCTCTCCAGGTTCCATTGTTGCTACAGGATCATTCTTTTGTCTGGGATCCCAAACTTTTACTGTCCCTGAATTTGGTAAGTATCAGAATAGGGTGCCATAGTGGTGTCATTGAATATCATTCAGCGTGTGAAAAATTAAGAAAAATCAATATTTCACGGTAAAAATAAAGACAAAATAATCCATAAATTTGTGGTAACAGAGAACTGTGACAGATCTTTGTGCAACTGATTTATGCAGCTTGAAAAACAATGCATTTGTCCTTCTCCTGTAGTTGTATCAAGAGAGTAAAAGGAATCTTCCTCCACTATCGCTCCTAAATAATCTATTTAAATCCTATAAATCCTCAAGTCAAGATCATCTCATGTGAAAACTTCAAAGAGAGTACACTTGGCCTCTTAATTTCAATTTTGTTTTTATGTGGGTCAGGAATTGAATCCCAGGTGATAGATTTGAAAGAAAGGGAAACTATCATGAAACTGTCTCTAAACGCTTCACGGCACACAGTCAGGTTGAAAATAGAACATGCTCTTATTTTGTTGCCACAAAACTCGGTCACTCATTGAGCAAGACAGAATGCCACTGTTGCATCCGATCCTCAAAATAATACAGGCTAGTTAGGATATCGATGGGACTAGATGTTGATCCACCTACCTGTAGTAGGGGGTAGATTTTATTATAAAAACAAGAGAAAATAAAAAATAATTAACATTAATAAATTTGCATCATAGAACACCTTTCATACCCTTTTTTAATTCAATGTATATGCTTGATATCCTGCAAATATGTGAATTTTTAAATAATGAGAAAATTGATACAAAATTTTCAAACAAAAAATGACGTGCAACACTAACCCATAATCACTTTTTGAGGCGCAATACAGCGGTGAAAACGTGTGTCTTAAAACACACAGCTCCAGCATAACTCTAGCCTAAAACAAAATGTATTGCACGATAAAATATCTTTAGGGAGAATACTTTCACCAGGAGTTATTACATACAAACATAAAAAAGAAAGAAATATTTTTGATATCTCTAAACGTTTTTAAAGGTCAGTCAAAAAAAAAAAACAACCCAAAAATCCAAATAAGTTCATGACTCATTTCATGTGGAAACTCATGAGCTATGAAGGAATTTTGATGAGAATTTCGATAGTAAAAAATTCTTTTATAAAGGAAGGATTATGTTCATATCCTCACCATCTCTGCTGCCTGTAACAATTTCTGGCGCACCCTCTCCTATGCCTAGGCCTCCGATTCCATCAATGCAGTTGATAATTTCTTTATGACCTTGAGCGGAATAAACTGGTAAGTCCAAGGCTTCCAAATTCCTTGTAGGAAAAACAAAGCCAGCAAAGTTAAAAAATAAGAAATAACATATAATCTTTTCAGTCCAGTTAACCAACAAAAGATTTGGTTGGGAAATTGTTAAAATATTACGGACAAAGATTATTCATTGAAATCTCTTTTTTCTCAAAGTTAAAAATAAAACATAAAAGTACCTTAAGGACAAATCAAGCAACCCTTACCAAATTTGTAATTTGCCATTAAAATCTCCAGTTGCAAGATGTCGATTTTGCAAGGTCGATGCACCGAATGTCCCACATTTGAATGCCTTTGATTTCTCCACCTGCAAATCAAAGGTGTTTTCATCTTAAGAATTTTATATTTCAAGTGTGAGCGTTAAAAATAGCTTTTGCAACCATCATTACTATCGGTGTCAGCAGATTCTTTTTTCATTTTTGTATTCTTAATCAGGGATGACTTATTGTCTGAGACAAAGTTTGAAATCTAAATAACTTTTGATGTATGTAAATATTGTGATCTTATCTAAGAAAAGATGTATTCTTGAATTATCATTTTGTTGTCTCAGAAAAGCTAATAATACATTTTGATGTTAAACTTATCATAAATCTATTCTACTCACGTCCTTAACCATGTTAACGTCGCCATGAGAAACCTCATAAATTTGAAGAGCACCAGTGCCCCTAGCATAGTTTCCAAGAACAACAAACTTTGCGCTGCATGGTATCCATTTTGCATCAAAAGGGTGAAATTTACAGGTTTCTGGACATGCAAAATAATCTGGGGCTTCTCCATCGGTGTTGGAAATGAGGAGTACTCTGTGGCAGTTCCAAGTAAAGCGACCTGATGAATGTGCAGTTCCAAGTAAAGCGACCTGATGAATGTGCAGTTCCAAGTAAAGCGACCTGATGAAATTGTGAAATTGTTACTGGCAAAAATAAAACTGTGTGCGACAAAAAAAAGGTTTTTAAACATAACTTGACATATGTTTTGTCCTTAAAATGTAAAAAAAGTGTGTAACAAAATTTTTTCCTTCGAGAGGTTGATGAAATAATTTTCAAGTTATATGACCTGATCAATTGTGAAATTGTTACTGGCAATTATAAAACTGTGTGCGACAAAAAAAAAAGGTTTTAAAACATGATCTTACATATGTTTTGTCTTTTAAGTATGAAAAAATGTATAATGAAAGTTGTTTTCATTCGAGAATTTGATGAAATAATTCTCAAGTTATATCTCCTGATCACTTGTGAAATTGTTACTGGAAATTATAAAACTGTGCGTGACAAAACAGAGGTTTGAAAATATTATCTTACATATGTTTTGTCCTTAAAATATGAAAAACATGTATAATGAGATTATTTTTCCTTTGAGAATTTGATGAAATAATTCTCAATATGAAACTTTACCAAAAAAGTACAACAATGAGTAATAAGAATTTTCTCATCAAATAAATATTATTAACAAAAGTAAAATTATATCTGTAGTACCAATACAAAGAATCAACTATGGAATGGTCAAACTATAGAGGGATTATACTTAGTGTGCCAGAAAAAGTATATGCCAGGACACGCGAAATGAGACTAAGGAAAAAGCAGAGGATCAGATTGAAGACCATCAGAGTGGATTTAGACCAGGAAGAAGTGTACAAGACCACATATTTACAATTAGACAAATAATAGAAAAATTCCTTGAGAGAAACATTGACTTGCACCTGTGTTTTATTGACTTAGAAAAGGTATTTGATACTGTGAGGAGGGATTTAACTATGGCATTCCTTAAAAGAACGCAACATAGAGCAAAATTTAATAGAAGCCATTAAAAGTTTTTACAATAAACCAACATGTGCAGTGAGAGTAGCTGGAAACATATCTGTAGAATTTGATGTAGATATAAGAGTAAGACAGGGTTGTATCCTCTTTTGTTTATCACATTTATTGATTCAGTTGCAAAGGCATCCTCAAAAATGAAGAAAATGAATGTAGGTATGTGGAAGCTCAAACCAGTAAATGTATCAATGCTTTCATTTGCCGATGATTTAGTTCTGTTCGGAAAATCAGAAAGTGACATTCAGTCGAATATCAACATTCTCAACAATAAACTAAATAAAAGAGGAATGAGAGTAAATGCAAAGATAACCAAAACAATGCTAGTAACTAGGAATAAGTTCAAAACTACAATTATCTAGGAGTAATGATTAACTTAGAGGGAAAATTAAGAGAAGAAATCAGCCAGAGAATTCAAAAGGCAAGTGCAATATATAACCATCTAGGAAAGGCATTTGTAGGTAAGCAAGAATTGTCCCAAAAACAGAACGGCAGTATACAATACAGTTTATTGTCCTACTCTCCTCTATGGCAGCGAAACCTGGACTTTAGACAGCAGAGTACAGGCAGCTGAAATGAAATATCTAAGAAGAGAAGTAGGGAAAACTAAAAGAGACAAAATCAGAAACACAACAATAAGAGATCAAACCAAAGCAGATGGCATAAAAACTAAGATAGAAACAAATTATCAAAAGGCAGACCTCGGAGAAAGTGGGAAAAAGATATGAGGCATTAAAGCATAGAAATTAAAAATTTTTGGAAGGAAACAAAAAATGCCAGGACAGGGCACCCTGGAGAAAGATCATCTCAGGCATCTGAACCCATACACCGAAAGGCAGAATGGGAACTGATAAAGAAAGAAAGAAAGTTTTAGGCATATGTTTAATTTGAAACCCACAAAGCCTACGAAAAATCGGCCGCCGTAACCCATCCATGCCCATTGTACCCAGTCCACCGCTGAACAGATAATGCTCAAATTTTAAGCTAGATCTAGCTTAACTTTTTTTTTCCAGCAGGTCAATCTCTAGATCTCCTACTCCTAGTTAGCGCACATTAAAGACTTTGCCCGACTATGAGAATCCTCCCTGTTAGATCTAGCTCCACATTTAGATCTAGATCTAGAGATAGACCTAGAACTACTCTAGACCTACTAAATCTTTCTTGGCCGAGGTTGGGCTCGGAATAGAATGATAACTTGCTCATTGAGTGGGATGTCAGTTTGTTATGCCTACAATTACATCACCATATTTTAATAACAACCTGCTCATTGAGCGGGGATTCAGCTTGTTTTCAAGAAAAGAGACAAAACTATAGCCAGTAATTACCGGCCTGTTTACCTTACATGCATGACATCCAAAATACTTGAACATATTGTAGTCTCCGCCATTACGAACCATGCTGATAATATAAATAATAACATTCTATCACAATACCAACATGGTTTTCGAGCCAAATATTCAAGCGAAATCGAAGTGCTATTGATGTCACATGACTTAATAAACGCATACCAACGCAAAAAGCAAGTTGACATGCTGATTCTAGACTTCACAAAGGCGTTTGACAAGGTTCCTTATGAAGGGTTTCTGACCAAACTTGATCACTACAGCATCAGGAGCAGTACCATAGATTGGATTAGATCTTTCTGCAATAATCGCATTCAGTAAGTGACGCTGGAAAGCACAACAGTAACAATAGTCACTTTGGGAGTACCCCAAGGTACGGTGATGGAATCGGCATTTTTCCTACAGTAAATGATCTCCTCAACAATTTATCATCAAAAGTGAGACTATTACTATTAGCTGATGACTGTGTATTTTACTGAGAAATACACAGCACAGAAGACAACATACAACTCCAAAAAGATATAGACTTGCTAAATGCATGGGAGATAAAATGGCTTATATAAATATGAATTTTAACGCCTCATAATATGTCGTTCTTTAGTTTTCGTCATCAAGATCACAAGTAAGTAACAGTTACACCATCCATGACTGTGAATTAGAAAAAGTCAAAGAGCATAAATGTATTGGTGTATTTCTCAGTGATAACTGGAAATGGTCAGCACACATTCACTAGATAGTGAAGAAGGCACACCAAAAGCTTGGTTTCATCAAAAAGAAATACAAGAGGCATGCCAAGAGAGGTTAGAGAAAGAGAAACAGCTTATAGAACCTTAGTGTGACCTCAACTGGAGTACTGCGCTACTGTATGGGATCCCTTTACCAAAAAGGACGTATCAAGAATTGAAAAAGTACAACGCTGTACAGCGAGATACGTCACTGGGGATTATGATCCCAACAGTAGTGTCACCAAATTACTAGGACTCCTGAAGTGGGAAACATTGGTACAGCCCAACACCAGATTGGTCATTACATGCCATATTCTTACCTGAGAAGTTGCTATCAACAAACATCAGTTCTTTAGCAGCCATGCACCGAAAAAAACGAGGTCTAACAATGAGCACAATTTAGGTGTAACATTGACAAATACGCCTTTGCAACAACGTGCAGTTCTTTTCCAACTAGCATTACAAACACTCAGACCACTGAACAATTTAAACAATGTAAATTCATTTCAAACTTGTAACTGTAAAAATCTGCAGGTCTAATAGGCAATGAGCTTTTTTTGACAATTTAGGTGTAACATTTCAATACAATATCTGGTATTTTAAACTCCAAACAATTTTCTTTGTGGTCAGTTGATTGTAAGTTGTACTTTAATAATATTAGTTGATACAGTGGAACTCACTCAACAGACCATACTGAAAATTTAAACAATGTAAATTCATTTCAAACTTGTATCTTTAAACATCTTTGAGGATTTGGCCAATAGGCCCTTTGCAGATTAATGAAGAGAAATTGAATAAATGTATCTTTTTTTAAAATTATTATCTATTTCAATACAATCTCAATCTGGTATTTTAAACTCCAAACATAAGAAAACCATTTCTCTGGTCACTTGAAGTTGTACCCTTTAATAATATTAGTTGATACAGTGGAACTCACTGACAACAGAATTGATGATACCAGGGAAGAAATCCCATTGTATCTGAGTATCTTTACAGACATTTTGATTTGTTTTGTTTTTAGTTTAAAGGGAGGGGGGGGGGGGGGGTATCTACATTAGTTCTCTACAGGTATATTCATTTTTTTTCTCAGCCTTGTAGATTATTCTAGCTTTCATTTCAAGTAATAGAGCATTTTTTCTTCTTTTATGCTGTTCCGAATATATAACCTGTAGGACAATTTTTGAGCTATTTGTGCCATTTCAGTGATAGAGGGGTATGCCCGAGTTCAGCCTTCAGAGAGTGTGATAGATTTTACGCAAGGTAAATCTGTTATTATACAGCATCTATGCAGTATTATGCAAATTGATTAACTCTACTGAGTTTCATATTTAGAAATATGGTCACATGGACATAAGCAGACAAAAGTCAGAAATTTTGAAATCAATGGTTAGTCCCAGTCCCACTGAAAATTCTCAGTGACATTTGAACTTCTTGTGTTCAAATAAAAATATCTGTTGTCTTAATCTCATACTGTCCCCTTGGCGGAAAAGAGGTGACATTAGTCTCGGAACACTGCAGCAACTGGAAGTAGTGGAAGCAACTCTTTTCATTTTTACTTTTGCCCCAACTTTTTTCTCAGTTATGTCCCAAGGATGTGCCCGATTATATGAAAATCCTACCAAAAAGAAGAGGACTCTCATCCATTCATTTTTAACCAATATCCATTCCTCAGTAACTTAAAACTTAAGACTGATATATATATATATATATATATATATATATATATATATATATATATATATATATATATATATATATATATATATATAATTATCAAGATCAGTGATCAGTGAGACTAAGAT